>LPNX010897669.1:124485-157400 GCA_001517045.1 Pseudotsuga menziesii
CTGGTAATTCTGGGTGTTTTGAATGTGGCCATGTCCTGTTTGAATGCTAGTACTAGTAATTAAATAAAATTATACAGGAAGCACAGTAAGCAATTTAAATTGTGAGAAAGTGACTTGATAACCAACCCGAAACTGCAACGAACACTGTTTAAATTGCTTGGTAAAATCTGGAGGTAAATCCATGCGGCAAAGCAAATTACAATGGTTAAAAAGTGAAAAATCTATAAATAAGACCACCATATTTATAATTCATGGGTAATAATAAAAACCATAGGATCAGGGTGAAAAGAACGGTCAGGATCAAGCTTTACAGGATGCGATGCCAAACAAGAAATTCAGAAATTTTATTAGTCATTCCATAACCCACATTTTTGCATTTTGCAGGATGCGGTATGCGGAATTGCAAAACAAAGAAAGATTTATTCAATCATATCTGCACCCCACATCCTGTATTTGGCGGGATGCGGGTTGCAGACACACGCAAACCAAACGATTAATAAATGTTAATCCCGCGACCCGCATTCTGCATTTTTGCGGGGTACAGATTGCGGCTCGATGAAAGCATATCTAAAAACCTTCGGCATCCCGTATTCCGTATTTGCGGGATGCGAGTTGCGGGAAGCAAAAAATCAAAATATCCAACTAAAGGACCCCCCACTCCACAACTTACGGGTTGTGTGATGTGGGATGACAAAACAATTCCAAACAAAACCAATCTTTCTGCAACTTAAAACAAACAAATCAAGCATGAAAATTTGGAATCTTGGTTAAGTTAGGGAATCCCAAGAATAAAAAAAGATGTAATGAAAACCAAGAATGTCACAAAGGGTCTTACCAAGTTACCTTGTATGTGTGATTGGGTTCTCATGTTAAAATAACATGGGATCTGTTGTACCTACAACAAACAACAACTAGCTGGAAGAACCAATTATCTCTGTAAGACAATAATTCTTTCCAATCAAACCTGTCAGCAAGAAAATGATTAACTCCCAAGAAATGTTAACATATGAATGTAACCAACAAAGAATAATCAAAGTTATTAGTGCACTTCCATCCATGGTCATTGTAAAACATGCAAGTTTGATTCAGATGTCATTGGAGGATCGGGATCATTTGAACTTAGGTTGACATAGGAATGCAATTTAAAGTAAACCTGGAGTCAGAATTTCATCACTTCTTGGTTGTACACAGAGGCCGCTGAAACCAATATTTGTTCCTTCCCCATTTATTTATTTATTTTTATTTTAATAACAGCAAGATTGCAATGACATAGGACCACTGCCCCATATTCTGGAAATCAATGCCATTCACAAAAATGATATGGAAATTGAACAAGTCGGCTCGGTAAGGAGACCTCTTGTCTTCCAGCTATATGGCGAAATAAACTATCATGGCTTGGGAACCACCTGGAGATAGTTTCAGTTCAAAATAAATTCCATGATCATATTGAGGTTGGCCTTAGATAGGACACCCTTGTCTTGATGCACAATGTTCTCTCACCTGGGGATGGATGGTTTTATTTTGTACATGAATTACAAGACACTGTCATGGCTTGGTGTCCATATGTAGGCAACATTACTCACTAATGCTCTGTAGATCATGAATGAGTCGACCTGTGATAGGATCTCCCATCTTCCAGAGAAATGGAAGCCATATCCCCATATTAAATGGAAAATATGTCATTCCACTGAGCACCTATAAAGTTAATGAGCTAGCTCGTGATGAAACCCCTCATCTTTTAATCCATATGAAAAAATATATGGCCATATTTGAATTCCAAAGGGTAAGACTAACCGGGCTATAAAGATTTTCCATAGTTCCCTAATGGGACCTTAGGTAGGATGAACCTTTTCCTCCACAACTATCATCATCAGAGTAGGGCATGTAGAATATATTAACCTGGATGAGAAGGCATTAATACAAAATTCTGCAAATATTGTTATCACTCAGATATAACAAATCCTAACACGAGTTAGAAAAGATAGAAACTGACAAATCTGTTTTGGTAAGAGTATTGAATAGTGAGAAAAAATGATTGCTCATTATTGCCAAGGGTGTAGATATTACCAAAAGTTACCAAAATAAAGCAAACATTTAGAAAATAAAAGGAAAATAACACACCAAACCTATATACAAGGTTGAACCAACCTTTTCAAACAAAGTACTTCTTGAGGAGAAAAACATTCACTGTGTAGGTGTCAATGACCCCTTCTAGTCTTTGTAGTCGAACTGTACTAGGACCAATATTTTATGTGACAATGAATGGTCCTAGCCAAAGTCGTTGAAACTTGGTCTACTCTTTGTTGTCCTTGTGTTTTTTTTCCTATCTCAACACTAAATCCCCCGCTGAGAAGTCTCTTTCTGATGAAGACATCTCCTCAAGCCATTTCTTAACCAACTGTTGATGTTGGTAGAATTTATTCTTGGCTTTGTCTCTATCCTCTTCTAACTTGAACAGAAAATCAATTCTCTGTTGTAATGGGGAAGAGTGACTCTCTTGGATGGATTTGGCCAATTGCAATGAAGGAATGGTGAGATTAGTTGGCAGGATATATTCCTTTCCATAAACAAGGCAATAAGGGGAGTTACCAAGGGCTGCCTTTGGGGTGATTCGATCTTCCAAAAGAGCATAGTAAATTTGGGAGTGCCAGTCTTTATGGTGTGAAGCCACTGTCTTCTTAAGAATGCTTATCACATTTTTATTTGAGGATTCTACAAGCCCATTTCCCTGAGGGAAGTAATTAGCAAAAAACTTAAGCTTAAACCCCTTTTCAAGGGAATAGCCCGTCAAGTCAATGGATTGAAAATATAAGGGATTAACAAAAAAAGATACTCGGGGGTGTCGAACCTAGTGATTATCTGATTTTCAAGGAAGGAAATTACTCGGTTCATGTTACACAACCTTAAAGGGACTGCTTCTACCCACCTCATAAAATATTCAGTGGCTGTCAAAATGTATTTGTGTTGTAATGAGGATATGATGTTGATGGGTCCGATGAGATCCAATCCCCACTACTGAAATGGGAATTGGATTGCTACTGGATGCAAGGGGTAATCATGATTCTTAACTTTGCCAGCGCACTTTTGGAGAGGCTCACATTTTCTGACAAATGAATGGGCATCTCTGAATATGGTAGGCCAATAGTATCCTTCTCTGATGATTTTATGAGTCGTTGTATCACCTGATAAGTGTCCACCTCTAGGTCCTGCATGAAATTGAAATAAGAAATCACCAGTTTGATTCTTTGCCAGGCATCTAAGAAACACTCCATCATAATTCTTCCTAAACAAAACATCATTAATAAGTTGATAAGGGGCTGATTTCAGCCTTAATGCTCTACGTTTTTTGGGATCTAGGGTTTTAGGAGCAAACCCATTATGAAGAAAAAAATTGATGTGATCATACCATTCAGATGTTCCAGTTTCATGTGAATTAACAAAACCTATAGGAGTAGCCTCTTCATGTTCCCAATCAGTTTGTTTATTTTTCAAGGTCGTTTGACTGGGTGGTGAGATGAAAAAAACCTTGTCCTCTGACAATCTTCGTAGGCTTAATCTCCCGATCATATTCCTAAAGGGAGGTCATACAGTGAGCTCTCTTTTATCCCAGCTCCTTTTGGACGAGGACATTGCGAATTGTCGCATAAGGGACAATCACCTTAGTCCTCGACTTCAAAATATAAGGTCTGTAATTTTTTACTGATTTATATATTGTGTAGGCTTGATTGTCAACATGGGAGTAATTGAGTTCAGCCCCTTCAAATTTCAAACTCATGAAAGAAATGTGGATTTCGTTGTGTTCATGATTTGTCTGTATGAGGACAGCTGCATAAGAAAAGTTAGTAGAAAATGTATACAATATAAAATCTTTACTTAAATCTGGGGACATAAGAGCAGGTGCTTTTGCTATGGTTTTCTAAATTTCAGTAAATGCATTCTTTTGTTCATGAGACCACTTAAATGCTACATCTTTCTTCACTAGGAATTGTAGGGGTTTCACAACTTGAGCAAAATTTGGAACAAATCTACAAACAAAATTGATCTTACCCAAAAATGACTGCATTGCCTTACGAGAGTTAGGGAAGTCAATATTGGAGATTGCTTCGACACATTATGGATCGATGATCATACCTTCCTTGGAAACTATGAAACCCAACAACTTACCTTCTATTATAGAAAAGATGGACTTCTTGGGATTGAGGGAGATGCCGAATTTAATGTACCTTTCGAATACCTTTTTTAAAGGAGACAAATGATCCTATCATTTTTTAGAGTAAATGGTAACATCATCTAGGTACACAATGATAGAATTGTGGATCAAGCCGCTGAAATATATGTCCATAGCTCTTTGGAACGTGGATCCTACGTTTATTAGTCCAAATGGCATTCATCTGTATGCGAATGTTCCCCAAGGATTCCAGAAAGTAGTTTTCATTTGATCATTGGGTGCACCTAGGACTTGGTTGTATCCAGAAAAACCATCTAGCAGCAAAAACATCTCTAATCCAGCTACTTTCTGTAGGATCTGCTCCATTAGAGGAACATGATAGTTGTCTTTCTCAGAGGCCCGATTGAGATTCTTGAAGTCTACACAGAGTCTGATTTCCCCATTCTTCTTACAAACAGGAACTAAATTAGCTATCCACTACGTATGTCAAATGGGAAATATGATTCTACCCGAGAGAAGCTTGTCTAGTTCTTTCTTGACCGATGGCTCCAGACTAGGGTGCATTTTCCTCAATTTCTGCTGATAGGGCTTTACATCAGTTTTCATGGGGATGTTGTGATGCATGACAATAGTATCAAAAGTATCGAGTTCATCATATTTCCAAGAAAAAACATCTTTAAATTCCATGCAGAGTTTGATAAAACCTCTTCTTTCGTCATGGGAACATTTTATTCCAAGATTGATAAATCGGGGTTCGTGCTCTGTTCCGAAGTTGACAGGGGTATGATTCAAAGTTGAGATTTGAGTTTTGCAGTTGGTGGTTTGTTTGAATTTATCTTTTAAATCATAGAACTTCTCCAGGTTGATCACAGACTTGGGTATGATGTTGGAAGGATCATATCGAGACTTCTCATGATCAACTTCATCGATGGCCATACCCTCAAAGATATTTTGGGTCGACAGGAAGTCGAGTATTTTATGATAATCATAAAAAACTTTCCAACTTGTGATGTAGTCGGGTATAGTGGGTTTGTAAATCAATTCGATAGAGAAGGTTTGTGGAGACAAGACTTCGAGCAGGATTAGTCTAGATGCAGTATTAGATAACAGATCCGCGTCAAAGTTCTGTGATCTAGGAATAGATTTAATATTAAATGCTGGGAAATAATTAGTCATATCCCCAATTAATCTTTGGTAATTAAGTAGGCGTGGAGATAGAAAATGTATCTTATTCTATACCTTCTTCATAATAATTTCAGAATCTCCTATGCATTCAATTGCTTTCACTCCCATATCAATTGCTTTTCTGAGTCCATGGACTAATGCCTCGTACTCAACCATGTTATTATTACATTCAAATTCCAACCTGCATGTGATCATTGTTTTGCCCCTTTAGGATCAATAAGTACACATCCTACGCCTGCTCTTTCCTTCGATCTAGAGCCATCAAAAAACAAAGTCCAAACTATAGGATCAATTTTGAAATTGTTATTTACATTATATACATTATGAACAATAGTGCTAGAGAATGGGACAGATGTGAGATGAGTTATTTGACAGTGTTTCTTCTCATTCTCCGTTGGTGCGACATCAGCATGCAAGTATCCAAAGAAAGTGTCAAATTTGAAATACTCAATTTGATTCTTAAAGAAGGAGACAGATTTGTTGGAACCATCGAGATCAGTTATAGTTTGTTTCATGAATGGCTCCCTATAAACTTTGAGCTTGTTAGGATTCCCATTAAGAGGAAACCATAGGTGGGACCAATCAGTAGCAAAATAACCTTTAAGCTTTTCTGACCAATCTCGACTCATCCACATACCGTAAGTCTCTGAAATATATGCAATCACAATATCAATAGTTTGATGAATTCGAGGATCTATGGATAATCTGAGAAGAACATTCCTTAGCCTCCCTACAACTTTAACCTTAGATCTATCTAATTGCACAATTTGAATAGGACAGGTTTCACAGGTGGCATTTATTTTCTTACACATAGAAAGGGGCATAACATTAGATGAAGCAGCTGGGTCTACCATACAGTTATGCATGTTCCTGTTAAAGATTTCAGAGGTAAGTAAAAAGGGAGGAGTGCCCTTACTTCCCGAATTTGGATGGTTTGGTTGGGAAGTAGAATCAAAATTATTATTTTGAGCTTCTCGGGGTTGTTTTATGATCATTCTTTTGGGTAAGGAATCCTTTATGGAAGGTATTTTGAGAAGATCAAATATAGATATGTTTGCTTTGACTCTTTTAAGATCCTCGACCAAGTTGTATTCTAGCTCAAGAATGAGGGTTTCCTTCTGAGTTTGAGTCTCAACTTTGCTAGGGGTCTGTGTCAGAGGACATGATTCTTGGGGAGGTGGCCCTTTAGACCTAGTATTGTGTGTGTGTTGTAGGTTAAAAATAGTGTTAAGTTCTTCTTCTTCTTCAAAGAAGCTCATAGAGCTGACCTAGTAGTCGTCTTACTCTTCCTCTTGGGGAGGTTGTGATTCTTGGGTGGATTGATCTTCTGAGGGTCCTGGAATGTCTGGTGTTCCTACAGCTAAGGATTTCAATATAGAGAATATCTCTTCTAAGGTGAACCACTCGCTAGGATTTGGAGGTGGTGGATAATGAGGAGGTTGATTTGGTCTCCTAAAAGGTGGCCTATTGAATCCCCTATTGTTTGACTGATTTTCATTGCTTGTATTCTTAAGATATACCATCTCGTTAGGAATTCTTTGAAGGAGCTTCTTCACTTCACTCATATTGAACAGATCTTGGCTGGTAGCAATAGATTTAGGGGAATTTTCACTGTTCCTACGTGAGGTAGATGCTTGCTCAGATGTAGTCTTAGGGTTTTCTTTGAGACAGGACATGTCCCTTTCGACTTGGATGGATTTGGAAAAGGCGTCTTGTAAGGATTATTTACAAGCCCTTTTGACCCACATGGCTATTTGGGTTGGGAGACCCTTAATATAGTATGCTACCAGTAATTCCTCAATAGGAAGTACCGTGTTTGGGTTCCTATTTTTTAAATATGAAAACTAGTGATTGTAATGTTTGACTCTTTCCTTATCCTTAGTCTTCATGGAAGAGAGCTGTATGACTAACTCCTCTGTGGTCTTTTCATCACCAAAATTTTGAGTGAAGAGTTCAGAAAATACATCCCATTACAGGATGGAGCTAGCTTCTAAGGCAAAATACCAGGTAGAAGCTTTTCCCTCGAACGTGTAAGGGATCAGTCTGCAAACCACATCTTCATGTATGAAGTTCCTAAGCCTAATGGCTTGCATGAAATATTTGATGTGGTATTCCATATGGATTTCATCATCTGGATTAAATTTTGGAATCCACTTCTTGGGTTTTTTAGGTAACATATGCTGGTCGCCTAAGACAGACACGACAGCCACATCTAACCATGGCCTGTTCGTTAGCAATAGGGAAATATTATTTTGAGGAATCCAAATATTCGGAATCTAACGATTCTTTCAAGGAAGATGAAGTAGAGGGAGGATATGGGAGTGGTCCTCCTGCTCAGAAGTTGTGTCGAGGAGTTGCTGAATCCCGAAACAGGGAACCTAGTGTTGATGTAATTGTAATTTTGGAATGTATTCACTTGTATATCTTATGTATTGTACCTCGATGTTTATTCTGGGAACTGTTTGTAATGTAATTGAGTCATTTCATTCCCCGATGTTTGATTGGGAGTTTCTATAATGTAAACAAGTGATGTCAAGTCATTATGGGTAACCCTCCTATTGATCAAGGGTTAAAGTCCCTGCAGTTCCAGGGCCCTAGGGTTATTAGACTCTCCTAGTGAAGTCAGCCCTAGTGAGTTATTGTCAAGTCAGGAATTAATATAAATAGAGAGTGAGCCTCTCTATTTATCACACACTCACTCGCACTTAGTTGTAGCACATAGATGAGGGAGAACAAGTTGTTGGGGCTAGAAAGAAAGAGACTGCTGTTGTCGGGAGATCATCTTATAGTTTTGGGGTTTTAATTTTGGTGTTGATTCTATCTCTGAGGAAGTTGCAGGGTTTTTTCCATTTATGGTTTCCCCGAGGAAAAACATTGCATTCCTTTTCTCTTGCGTTTGATTGTTGTAATTGTTATTCTCTCAGTTAAAGATCCTAACATAATGCTAGCTTGAATGATAAAATTCTAACACCTAGATCAAGACCAGGAGTGGATGGTTCGCTGAGAAGGTCATGACGTCTCTCAGCATTTTGGTCACCTAGACTTGGACTATCTTGATTATCGTTTTGAAGAATATCCTGGGTGGGATGTCCTTCAGCGAATTTCCTTTGAATCTCGGAAACATTGTGGGAATTACCCTTCAACAGTTGTTCAACTATGATGGGTCCTAGGATGGTTGATACGAGAATGTATCTATCTAATTGGGTAGTCTGATCTTGTCTAGGGGTAACAAGGATGATGTTTGAACCTTGTATTATTTGTTCCCCTTATGTAGATGCATGAGCGTGACTACGGATGATGATCGGATCTCTTGCTGGAGGAGGTGTATGAGTATTTCATTTAGGCATTATGTGTAGGCCCTCCTTCTAACTTCCATTTGTTGAAGCCCCAACTGTGTATGTGGTTTATTAGGGTGTTTAAGGCTTGCAACACATTAATAAAAACCAGACAAAGGCTTCAAACAGTCCCACGTAGGTATTGTTTTATCCTCGAGTTGTTTGGGATGGTAATCTCCCATGGATAATTTTGTAGCCTCCACTGGATTATGATTGGATTTGATCCACACTGAATATGTTTCCCCATTTTAGGAAATAAGGCAAACAATATAAAGAATAGGAAAACTTAAACCTAACTAGAAAAGGGAACCTAATCTAGATCTAAACTATTCTGAAGTGGATAATGGGTTGACCTACATGTAAAGCAGATGTGTAAGTAGACAAGTACTTTTCATTCAATCAACAAAAATGTAAATCAAATTAGAAACTCATACTTAATTCATAGCTAATTAATGAAAATCAATTAGTTAGTGACTTAAGATTTTTTCAATCTGAATAAACCTACATAACACATGTAAGTGGAAAAACAAACATATTATGCTGCTGAATATTGTTGTTCAATTATTCATAGAAATAGATAAAGACAATTCATAAAATAAATTGTATGAAACTTTATCAATGCGCAGATAAACAATAGAGATAAATCTGAGTTAAATAAAACACATTTAATGATTGTAAATAACTCACAACATTATCTGTCCATTTGAAATAAATAAGATTGAAATCTATTTGAATAAATTCATTAAGACAAAGACAAGAGATAAGAAATAACATCACTGTATTGATTTGAATTCCAGTAAAAAATTACATAAACCATATAAACAACCAGAGGTGTTCTTTCGATCTCCTGTATCAATCTTCCTTCTTCCAAAAGTCCAAAAAAACGTCCATAATACATTCGAGATCACCCTCTTAAATAATTATTACAAAAAAAATGGATCTCCCCTTAAGGGTATCAAAGCCTAAACAAAGCTAATATCCCAGGAAATCTCTCCACATCTTCTAGATACGGAGCAAATCCTCAATATCAAGGTAACTAGCTGATTCAATGATAAGCTGGGAAGTGCATTTATAATCTTCAATTTCATTCTTAGCCAGTTTATGCCAAAATCAGATATAAATGTGGATCTTTCTCTGCATCACAAATGGTTGTCTGATCAACTGATCTACATCGTGGATGATGACATGGTCAATCTTTTTGATATTATCCTCTCCCTCATGCCGTCACTACTCCACTTGCTCAATCATCAATCCAAGTGGACAGGCCTTTTCAATCACTACCATTGCAGGAAAGGACAATTCATCCATAATGCTGTCAGCTGCATACCATCTTTTGCTGCAAGTGGCTTGTGCTTTCTTTATGGATTCAGCTAATATCTCATCTAGATCTTCCAATGCTCTTAAGATAGTCCTGATCCTTTTAAGCTGGAAGTTAGTTAGAGAAGTGACATTATCTGGCTTCTCCTTCATGTACCTCTGCTAGTAGACAACTTTATCATAAGCCTTTGAGGCTTGTTGTCTCTTCTCAATTAGGTCTTCAAGGACAACAGACATCTTGTAAAAAACCATATGAATTTCAAAAATATTATCAATAGTTTTAAATAACTCATAGACCAAATCATAATGTTCCTTGTTTGTTTGAATGGCAAGCTCCTTAAATTCTTCCTAGGAAAACCTAGAAAATGAAGATGAAGATGCACTTGCAGTTACATCTTCACACTGTCTTTATAACACCACAAGATTCTAAATTAAAGTGGAATTAACAAACTTTTCTCTTTGCAGTTCTTCACTGAGAGAAACATTCCTCTCTTGAATTTAATTGCGCCTATTTTCATGTTGCCTCTTAAGTTGTTCCAGTTCCTACTTCAAACTGACAATTTCTGCTTTCTGTTTCTCAAATTCTTGGTTCAAAGTGTTGACAGCATCAAAATTGGATCCTATAAAATCCCCTAAAATAGATGTTGCATCTATGGCATATGCCTGTGAATCACTTGATCATTGGGTCCACACAACCTCATTTGCAACAAACATGTCCACATCACTCTGATCCCTGTTCCTCTTCCTACCCTTCTTCACCACTAATTTGTCAACTTTGCTGTATCGATATTATCCTAGGGATACCACAAAATCTTCATTAAATTCATCCCTGATATCATCAATGGGGGGTATACTAATTCTTGTGGATATTAGAAAAGAGGTTTGAGTTGTGGTATGAAAGGGTATGGTCATAGTAATAAGGGAGGTGGATCGAAAAGGGATAACATTTTGAGTAGGAATTACTCCAGGGACTGAATAAATGTCAGGATTTGAACTTTCAATTGATGAATCTTTGAAAGAAGTAATTTTGAGTGATGATGGCGAAATTGCTGAATTTTTCTCAGGAACAGATAATGATACTGAGCTGAATGAAGGAATATGCAATGGGATTTTGAAAACTGGAGGTACATTAGATGAAGGAATGGGAATATCCATAGAAATGGGTGTAAGAGATTTAGGTAGACAAGTAGCATTTTGATAAAGATGGGTCATAAAAGGTGTCACAGTAGAACCATCAGATAATGAAGATAAGGCTATAATTGATGAGAGAAGTAATGCATAAGAGGATGGGCCAGATTGGGAAGAAGGAGGTGGTTGTGGAAGAGCTGATGAAGCTTTGCCATTGCTATCATTGAGAAAATTAGTAAGATTTCGTAAATCATTTCCATTCCTAGTTTCAAGGGTAACAGGAATAGGATAAACCCTCTCATCCTCTTCCTCTAAATGAGTCAAGTCAATAGTAGAAATAGGGATGGATATTTCTAACTTTTTGGAAGACTTATCCTCAACCTAGGTTTGTTCATATTGAGCCTTTTCAACCACAGTGGTCACCTGAGTTGCTTCAGTAGGCTGAGAGGTTGTAAATTCATTTGTATCTAGTGCTGAAGTCAGTTTGCTGAGCCTTTGTTTGATCTGCTCTAAATTGTGCAAATAGGCCTTAACCTGCTACTCCATAGATGCCTAGGGGAATTCTTCCATAGGATGTTTCCCTTTACCTGTGCATAAATTGGTTCCAATGGATACATTTGTGGATGATAGAGGCTCTTTTGGTGCAGCTTTAGCTTCCCTTCTTTCCCTGTCTTTTATCACCTTTTCTTGAATGTTTAACTCCATGGACCTGTAATGCTGAACTTTGTCCTTGATTTCTTTTTGGTATTGCAATATATGGATTTGTTATTCCTTATTTTTAGCCCTCGCTAAGATTTCAGAAAAAATGTCAACTCCCTGGTAGATGGATTCATCTGGAGTTTCTTCATGAGCATATCCTCTTTTAAAATGGTTCTTCCTAAGGTAGATGTCAACAATGCCTTTGGGATCATATTGCATTTTACTAGCAAAGCCAAGCTTGAGTGACACTATGTGGTCAATAAGCTCTTATTCCCAAGTAGAAGTAAATATACTCAAAGATCCAAGGGTTATAGGAAACTTGGGCCAAACCATCCTCTTAGGTGAAACACATTTTTTTGTAAATCCCTTCTGTGATTGTTTAAAATTAAATCTCATCAAGGACCAACCTATCAGGAATGACCTTAGGAAACATATGGGAAGCATTGCTACCAAAAACCCTGATATAGGTAAATCATTCATCGACATACTAGTCTCCCATAGTGGCTATGAGGGCTATTGCTTCCGATGAGGAGGTTGGAGATTCTTTGTTAAAAATTAGGAAATAGACCCGGCTGAGGATACTCTCACATATATCATAAAACCTGGTTACATAATTTGTATCCCATAACTCATAATGATAAATATGCACACACGGGGCTGGTAATTCCCAACTCCATCCCATATTGGGAAAACAGAATTTGGCACAAAAGATATCCATAATGAAAGCAGAAAGATAAAATTTGGGCTTATTTCCTACAGTAGCTTTCTAGAACTCGTGTATGGAATTTTTTGAGTTCAAGTGAAAGGATTGAAGCCCAAGGGAAGGATTCACATGTAGTTATGATGTGGTGAGCAATGGGGTCCCATTCCTTCTTGAAGAAGCAACAATTGGGGAGACCATAAATCCTGCATAGCATTGCTGCAAGTAGGGAATAAGGTTCCTTAAACCATTCAATGGGGTAAAGGTCATCTTTCCTCTGGGAGAACATGCATGGTTTAGCCATCTAGGATTTGAGCATTTTGTCAAAAATGAACCTAGACTTAGCAGCATTAATAAATTTTGCATCGAGGAGCTGCATAAAAGGTTTAAGGGCGTAAATTATCACAAAGATTTTCGAGTGGAAATTATCCAATTGCATTCCAATACTGGTGTTAAAGGAACCATCTTTCAGGTTAGCGTGATCTATGATCCATCTAACATCATCAGTATAAGGGAGGATGGTCGGTCTGGCAGCAATCATATGAAGGCCAAAGTCCCTAATTTTATCATAAATGAGTTGGTTTCTCTAGAAATATGAAAGTTCATTATTATCAAATATGGAATAAACTTGAGACCAATTCAACTGATAGGTTTCAGACACTCGGCTGCTGGTGTCAGAAAAGAGACAAAAGTCCGGATCTTTCGTAAACATGTCTTTCTGGAGGGTTCTGCTACTGGTAATTCTGGGTTTTTTGAATGTGGCCATGTCCTGTTTGAATGTTGGTACTAGTAATCAAATTGAATTATACAGGAAGCACAGTAAGCAATTTAAATTGTGAGAAAGTGACTTAATAACCAACCCGAAACTGCAGTGAACAGTGTTTAAATTTCTTGCTAAAATCTTGAGGCAAATCCATGCGGCAAAGCAAATTACACTGGCTAAAAAGTGAAAAATCTGTAAATAACACCACCATATTTATAATTCATGGATAATAATAAAAACCATAGGATCAAGGTGAAAAGAACGATCAAGATCAATCTTTACAGGATGCGATGCCAAACAAGAAATTCAGAAATTTTATTAGTCATTCCGTAACCCGCATTTTGCATTTTGCAGGATGCAGGATGTGGAATTGCAAAACAAAGAAAGATTTATTCAATCATCTCCACACCCCACATCCTGCATTTGGTGGGATGCGGGTTGCAGACACACGCAAACTAAACGATTAATAAATGTTAATCCCGCAACCTGCATTCTGCATTTTTGCGGGGTACAGATTGCACCTCGATGAAAGCATATCTAAAAAATTTCTGCATCACGTATTTTGTATTTGTGGGATGCGAGTTGCGGGAAGCAAAAAATCAAAATATCCAACTAAAGGACCCTGCACTCCGCAACCTGCAGGTTTTGTGATGTGGGATGACAAAACAATTCCAAACAAAACCAATCTTTTTGCAACTTAAAACAAACAAATCAAGAATGAAAATTTGGAATCTTGGTCAAGTTAGGGAATCCCGAGGATCAACAAAGATGTAATGAAAACCAACAATGTCACGAAGGGTCTTACCAAGTTACCTTGTATGTGTGATTGGGTTCTCATGTTAAAATAACATGGGATCCATTGTAGCTACAACAAACAACAACTAGCTGGAAGAACCAGTTATCTCTGTAAGACAATAATTCTTTCCAATCAAACCTGTCAACAAGAAAATGATTAACTCCCAAGAAATGTTAACATATGAATGTAACCAACAAAGAATAATCAAATTTATTAGTGCACTTCCATCCATGGTCATTGTAAAACATGCAAGTCCGATTCAGATGTCATTGGAGGATCGGGATCATTTGAACTTAGGTTGACATAGGGATGCAATTTAAAGTAAACCTCGAGTCAAAATTTGATCATTTCTTGGTTTTACACAGAGGCTACTGAAACCAATATTTGTTCCTTCCCCATTTATTTATTTATTTTTATTTTAATAACAGCAAGATTGCAATGACATAGGACCACTGCCCCATGTTCTGGTGATCAATGCCATTCACAAAAATGATATGGAAACTGAACAAGTCGTCTCGGTAAGGAGACCTCTTGTCTTCCAGCTATATGGCCAAAAGAAACTATCATGGCTTGGGAACCACTTGGAGATAGTTTCAGTTCAAAATAAATCCCATGATCATATTGAGGTTGTCCTTAGATAGGACACCCTTGTCTTGATGCACAATGCTCTCTTGTCTGGGGATGGATGGTTTTATGTTGTACATGAATTACAAGACACTGTCATGGCTTGGTGTCCATATGTAGGCAACGTTATTCACTAATGCTCTGTAGATCATGAATGAGTCGACCTGTGATAGGATCTCCCATCTTCCAGAGAACTGGAAGCCATATCCCCATATTAAATGGAAAAGATGTCATTCCACTGAGAACCTATAAAGCTAATGAGCTGGCTCATGATGAAACCCCTCATATTGTAATACATATGAAAAAATATATGGCCATAGTTGAATTCCAAAGGGTAATACTAACCGGGCTATAAATATTTTCCATAGTGCCCTAATGAGACCTTAGGTATGATGAACCTTTTCCTCCACAACTATCATCATCAGAGTAGGGCATGTAGAATATTTTAACGTGGATGAGAAGGCATTAATACAAAATTCTGCAAATATTGTTATCATTTAGATATAACAAATCCTAACACGAGTTAGAAAAGATAGAAACTGACAAATTTGTTTTGGTGAGAGTATTGAATAGTGAGAAAAAATGATTGCTCATTATTACCAAGGGTGTAGATATTACCAAAAGTTACCAAAATAAAGCAAAAATTCAGAAAATAAAAGTAAAATAACACACCAAACCTATATACAGGGTTGAACCAACCTTTTCAAACAAAGTACTTCTTGAGTAGAAAAACATTCATTGTGTAGGTGTCAACGACCCCTTCTAGTGTTTGTAGTCGAACTGTACTAGAACCATTCTTTTCTGTGACAATGAATGGTCCTAGCCAAATTCGTTGAAACTTGGTCTACTCTTTGTTGTCCTTATTTTTTTTGTCCCATCTTAACACTAAATCTCCCACCGAGAAGTCTCTGTCTGATGAAGACCTCTCCTCAAACCATTTCTTAACCAATTGTTGATGTTGGTAGAATTTATTCTTGGCTTTGTCTCTATCCTCTTCTAACTTGAACATAAAATCAATCCTCTGTTGTAATGGGGAAGAGTGACTCTCTTGGATGGATTTGGCCAATTGCAACGAAGGAACGGTGAGATTAGATGGTAGGACAGATTCGTTTCCATAAACAAGGCAATAAGGGGAGTTACCAAGGGCTGCCTTTGGGGTGATTCGATCTGCCCAAAGAGCATAGTAAATTTGGGTGTGCCAATCTTTATGGTGTGAAGCCACTGTCTTCTTAAGAATGCTTATCAAGTTTTTATTTGAGGATTCTACAAGCCCATTTCCCTGAGGGAAGTAATTAGCAGAAAACTTAAGCTTAACCCCCTTTTCAAGGGAATAGCCCGTTAGGTCAATGGATTGGAAATATAAGGGATTAACAAATAAAGATACTCGGGGGTGCTGAACCTAGTGATTATCTGATTTTCAAGGAAGGAAATTACCTATTTCATGTTACACAACCTTAAAGGGACTGCTTCTACCCACCTCATAAAATATTCAGTGGCTGTCAAAATGTTTTTTTGTTGTAATGAGGATACAGGGTTGATGGGTTCGATGAGATCCAATCCCCACTACTATAATGGGAATTGGAGTGCTACTGGCTGCAAGGGGTAAGCATGATTCTTAACTTTGCTAGTGCACTTCTGGAGAGGCCCACATTTTCTGACAAATGAATGGCCATCTCTGAATAGGGTAGGCCAATAGTATCCTTCTCTGATGATTTTATGAGTCATTGTATCACCTGAGAAGTGTCCACTTGCAGGTCCTGCATGAAATTGAAATAAGAAATCATTAGTTTGATCCTTTTCCAGGCATTTAAGAAACACTCCATCATAATTCCTCCTAAACAGAGCAACATTAATAAGTTGATAAGGGGCTTATTTTAGCCTTAATGCTCTACGTTTTTTGGGATCTAGGGTTTTAGGAGCAAACCCATTATGAATAAAAAAATTGATGTGATCATACCATTCAGATGTTGTAGTTTCAAGTGAATTAACAAAACCTGTAGGAGTAGCTTCTTCCTATTCCCAATCAGTTTGTTGATTTTCAGGGTTGTTTGACTGGGCGGTGAGATGACACAAACCTTGTCCTCTGACAATATTCGTAGGCTTAATCTCCATATCATATTCCTAAAGGGAGGTCATCCAGTGATCTCTCTTTTCTCCCAACTCCTTTTGGACGAGGACATTGCAAATTGTCGCATAAGGGACAATCACCTTAGTCCTCGACTTCAAAAGATAAGGTCTGTAATTTTTTACTGATTTATATACTATGTAGGCATGTTTGTCAACATGGGAGTAATTGTGTTTAGCCCCTTTAAATGTCAAACTCATGAAATAAATGTGGATTTTGGTGTGTTCATGATTTTTCTGCATGAGGACAGCTGCATAAGAAAAGTTAGTAGCAAATGTATACAATATAAAATATTTACTGAAATATGGGGACATAAGAGCAGGTGCTTCTGCTATGGTTTTCTGAATTTTAGTAGATGCATTCTTTTGTTCATGAGACCACTTAAATTCTACATCCTTCTTCACTAGGAATTCCAGGGGTTTCACAACTTGAGAAAAATTTGGAACAAATCTACAAACAAAATTGATCTTACCCAAAAATGACTGCATTGCCTTACGAGAGTTAGGGAGGTCGATCTTGGAGATTGCTTCGACACGTTCTGGATCGATGATCATACCTTCCTTTGAAACTATGAAACCCAACAACTTACCTTCTGTTACAACAAAGATGGACTTCTTGGGATTGAGGGAGATGTCAAATTTAGTGTACCTTTCGAATACCATTTTTAAAGGAGACAAATGATCCTATCATTTTTTAGAGTAAATGGTAACATCATCTAGGTACACAATGATAGAATTGTGGATCAAGCCGCTGAAAGCTATGTCCATAGCTCTTTGGAACATGGATCCTACATTTATTAGTCCAAATGGCATTCATATGTATGCAAATGTTCCCCAAGGAGTCCAGAATGTAGTTTTCAGTTGATCGTTGGGTGCAACTAGGACTTGGTTGTAGCCAGAAAAACCATCTAGCAGTGAAAACATCTCTGATCTAGATACTTTCTGTAGGATTTGATCCAATGGATGAACATGATAGTTGTCTTTCTCAGAGGCCCGATTGAGATTCCTGAAGTCTACGCAGAGTTTGATTTCCCCGTTCTTCTTATGAACATGAACCAAATTAGCTATCCACTGCATATGTCGAACGAGAAATATGATTCTAGCCAAGAGAAGCTTGTCTAGTTCTTTCTTGACCGATGGTTCCTGACTGGGGTGCATTTTCCTCAATTTCTGTTGATAGGGCTTTACATCAGGTTTCATGGGGATGTTGTGATGCATGACAATAGTATCAAAAGTCCTGAGTTCATCATATGTCCAAGAAAAAACATCTTTAAATTCCATGCAGAGTTTGATAAAACCTCTTCTTTTGTCATGGGAACATTTTATTCCAAGATTGATAAATTGTGGTTCGTGCTCTGTTCCCAAGTTGACAGGGGTATGATTCAAATTTGAGATTTGAGTTTTGTAGTTGGTGGTTTGTTTGAATTTATCTTGTAAATCATAGAACTTCTCCAGGATGATCACAAACTTGGGTATGATGTTGGAAGGATCAGATCGAGACTTCTCATGATCAGCTTCATCGATGGCCATACCCTCAAAGATATTTTGGGCTGACAGGAAGTCGATTATTTTATGATAATCATAAAAAAATTTCCAGCTTGTGACTTTGTCGGGTATAGTGGGTCTGTACATCAATTTGATAGAGAAGGTTTGTGGAGACAAGAGTTCGAGCGGGATTAGTCTAGATGCAGTATTGGCTAACAGATTTGTGTCAAAGTTTTGTGATCTAGGAATAGATTTAATATTAAATGCTAATAAATAATTAGTCATATCCCTGATTAATATTTGGTAATTGAGTGGACATGGAGATAGAAAATGTATCTGATTCGATACCTTCTTCATAATAATTTCGGAATCTCCTATGCATTCAATTGCTTTCGCTACCATATCAATAGCTTTTCCGAGTCCTTGGACTAATGCCTCATACTCAACCACGCTATTAGTACATTCAAATTCCAACCTACATGCGATCATTGTTTTGACCCCTTTAGGATCAATAAGTACACATCCTACGCCTGCTCCTTCTTTCGATCTGGAGCCATCAAAAAACAAAGTCCAAACTATAGGATCAATTTTGAAATTGGTATTTACATTATATACATTATGAACAATAGTGCTAGAGAATGGGACAATTGTGAGATGAGTTATTTGAGAGTGTTTCTTCTCATTCTCCATTGGTGCAACATTAACATGCAAGTCTCCAAAGAAAGTATCAACTGTGAAATTCTCAATTTGATTATTAAAGAAGAAGACAGATTTGTTGGAATCATCAAGATCAGTTATAGTTTGTTTCATGAATGGCTCCCTGTAAAATTTGAGCTTGTTAGGATTCCCATTAAGAGGCAACCATAGGTGGGACCAATCAGTAGAAAAATAACATTTAAGATTTTTTGACCAATCTCGACTCATCCACATATCGTAAGTCTCTAAAATATATGCAATCACAATATCAATAGTTTGATGAATCCGAGGATCTACAGATAATCTGAGAATAACATTCCTCAGCCTCCCTACAACTTTAACCTTGGATCTATCTAATTGCACAATTTGAATATGACAGGTTTCATAGGTGGCATTTATTTTCTTACACATAGAAAGAGGCATAACATTAGATGAAACAACTGACTCTACCATACAGTTATGCATGTTCCTATTAAAGATTTCAGAGGTAAGTAAAAAGGGAGGAGTTCCCTTACTTCCTGAATTTGGATGGCTTGGTTGGGGAGTAGAATCAAAGTTATTATTTTGAGCTTCTCAGGGTTGTTTTATGATCATTCTTTTGGGTAAGGAATCCTTTATGGAAGGTATTTTGAGAAGATCAAATATAGATATGTTTGCTTTGACTCTTTTAAGATCTTTGACCAAGTTGTATTCTAGCAAGGGAATGAGGGTGTCCTTCTGATTTTGAGTCTTACCTTTGCTAGGGGTCTGTGTCAGAGGAGATGATTCCTGGGGAGGTGGCCCTTTATACCTAGTATTGTGTGTGTGTTGTAGGTAAAAAATAGTGTTGGTTTCTTCTTCTTCTTCTTCGAAGAAGCTCACAGAGCTGACCTGCTGGTTTTCTTCCTCTTCCTCTGGGGGAGGTTGTGATTCTTGGGTGGACTGATCTTCAGAGGGTCCTGAAATGTCTGGTGTTCCTATAGATAAGGATTTCAAGAAAGAGAAGATCTCTTCTGAGGTGAACCCCTTGCTAGGATTTGGAGGTGGTGTATTTTGAGGAGGTTGATTTGGCCTCCTAAAAGGTGGCCTATTGAATCCCCTATTGTTTGACTGATTTTCATTGCTTGTCTTCTTAAGATATATCATATCATTAGACATTATTCGAAGGAGCTTCTTCACTTCACTCATATTGAATGGATCTTGGTTGGTAGCAGCAGGTTTAGGGGAACTGTCACTTTTCCTACGTGAGGTAGATGCTTGCTTAGATGTAGTGTCGGGGTTGTCTTTGAGACAGAACATGTCCCTTTCGACTTGGATGGATTTGGAAAAGGCATCTTGTAAGGACTCTTTACAAGACCTTTTGACCCACATGGCTATTTGGGTTGGGAGACCCTTAATATAGTATGCTACTAGTAATTCCTTAATAGGAAGTACTGTATTTGGGATCCTATTGTTTAAATACAAAAATCGGTGATTGTAATCTTTGACTCTTTCCTTACCCTTAGTCTTCATGGAAGAGAGCTCTATGAGTAACTCCTCTGGGATCTTGTCATCCCCAAAATTTTGAGTGAAGAGTTCAGAAAACACATCCCATGATAGGATGGAGCTATCTTCTAAGGAGAAATACCATGTAGAATCTTTTCCCTCGAACGTGTAAGGGAACAATCTACAAACCACGTCTTCATGTATGACGTTCCTAATCCTGATGGCTTGCATGAAATATTTGATGTGGTATTCCACATGGATTTTGTCATTTGGATTAAATTTTGGAAGCCAATTCTTGGGGTTTTTAGGTAACCTATGCTGGTCACCTAAGACAGACACGACATCCCCATCTAACCATGGCCTGTTGTGATGTTCGTCAGCCATTGGGACAGATTATTCTGAGGAATCCGAAGATTCGTAATTTGACGATTCTTCTAAGGAAGATGAAGTAGAGGGGGGAGATGGGGGTGGTCCTCCTGCTAGGAAGCTATGTCGAGGAGTTGTTGAATCTTGAAACAGGGAACCTAGATCAAGACCAAAAGTGGATGGTTCACTGAAAAGGTTGCGACGTCTATCACTATTTTGGTCACCTAGACCTGGACTGTCTTGATTATCATTTTGGAGAGGATCTTGGGTGGGATGTCCTTCAGTGAATCACCTTCGAATCTCGGCAATATTGTGGGAATTACCCTTCAATATTTGTTCAACTGTGATGGGTCCTAGGATGGGTGATACGAGAATGTATTTGTTTGATTGGGTAGTCTGATCTTTTCCATGGGTAACAGGGACAACGTCTGAACCTTGTATTATTTGTTCCCTTGATGTAGATGGATGAGTGTGATTACAGGTGATGATCAGATCTCTTGATGTAGGAGGTGTATGAGTATTTTGTTTAGGAATGATGTGTAGGCCCTCCTTCTAGTGCCATTTGTTGAAGCCCTGACTATGTATGTGGTTGATTAGGGTGTGTTATCTCTCTAGGAAACTCCTCTAGGTTATAGCTCGCGAATGCCTGGTAACTTCGATATTTTTAATGGTTTTCTAAATGAATCAAGTCAGATAATAACTAATACCTCACTCATTCAAGACATGCATACTAGTAAATCAAATAGATAAGGCTTCTAACTATCACTGTTCAGAGGGTTTGTATTAAAGGTGAATAAATGAAGAACTCACTATGCTGGTAGATTCATATATAAGGAACTCACATATGAATGGCTAATCATAACATGGAAAGGTACTTTCAATTCAACTCATCAACACAGAGATATGATAACAACTATCTGGTATTAGACAAAAAGAATAAACCTGAATCAAACATCCAAGCACAAGTACAAAACAAAAAAGAGATGGAATTTGAACATATAATGGAAAAAGAGCTTATATTAAATGACAAAGAACATGAAAATATTGAATAGAATAAGTGTCTAACAATCTCCTAAGTCAAACCTTTGTTTCAACATTAGTCACATGCTTTATAGCCTTTACAAAATTTATTTCAGATCCTGAAAAGTTGGATCGAATTTATTAAAAATAAATAAACATAACTGTTTTGCAAAAATTAGTTCAAAAACCCTAACTTGAGTGCTAATATACCTAAATCTAACACTTTCTCACTCCTTGAACTCTTTAATAACTGCAATTATCACTGAAGTAGAACTAGGGCCTGCTATCTAGCACACAAGTCATAGTTTATCAAAGTAGGTAGGGTTTGTGACCCACTTCACCTCGCCGGCACCTTCAAAATTGGAATAGACCCAGGCTACTCATGCCTTTAATTAATTTTCAACTTCATAACTCATCCATGAGGTGTTTGGATCAACCAAAGTTTTTTTTGTGTGGAAGCATGCCTTTCTACACAGTTCTACACTTTCAGTGGCTAAGGAGGCAAAATTATAAGTCTGTAAGCTGCCGAAAGGTCTGTTTTCGGTGGCTAATGAAAAGTTGCGGCGTTCACCTAAGCCACCCAAAGATATGTTTCTTCAAATTTTAATCAAACTTTTAATCACCCTTTTATAGCTTCAATTCTGATCTTCCGGTACTTCTGCAACCTGTCTAGGGTTTGGAATATTAGCAGCATCATAGGATGCCTCTGGATCTTGAAGGATTATTGTTGCCTCTGCTAAGGTTTCCAGCACAAGGTGATATTGAGAGTTAGGGTTTGAATTCTTTGTCTACAACCTCGATAGTCTGATCATCCTATAGATCCTGGCATTATCCTTCATTAATCTTAGATTTATTTTTTGCAGCAGGATATACATTCCTCTTATTTCTAGAAGAGAATCATGCAATTCAGTATTTCTCTTGGTTAATATTACATTATTTCTTTTGATTTCTCTCTATAATACCTCTAGTTCATATACTTTCCCTAATAGCTGGTTGATTCTGGGGGATCTATGTTTGCTAGAGGAAGCCTCTACCGCTGGTTCACCTTGATCCTCCCTTGGTGTAGGTGAGGGAAACTCCTCATGCTCTACTGCAACCTGATTTGTTAGGTCAACTTCCTGCTCCTCTTCATCTTCAGAGTATGAGTAAGGTAGGTTGAGTATATTTTTGTCTCATGCTGAAAATTC
Source organism: Pseudotsuga menziesii (assembly GCA_001517045.1). NCBI lineage: Eukaryota > Viridiplantae > Streptophyta > Pinopsida > Pinales > Pinaceae > Pseudotsuga > Pseudotsuga menziesii. Next base: position 147,543 of record LPNX010897669.1, read on the forward strand.
TTCAGCCTCTCCACTGAAATCCATATTTCTCTTGGCTTTGTTGGTCTTAGGAGTTGGAGAGGCCTGATCCACTTTCATTGGAGAGATTGCCCTCCTATTCCTCTTATCACTCCTGGGAGTGGTGGAATTCTTTGAAGGATACTTCCCTTTTCCTTCTAGCTGTAATCCTATCTCAAACTCATTCCAAAATAGGAAGCATGTCCATGCTATGTTTCTTCTTTGTAGCAGTTCTAGGACAATGAGCTTTATCAGGCCATCATGGGATAGCCTGCCTACAATTTTGGTCAGCTAGGATTTAGCCTAATGGGCCATCTTTGTTAGGATATTATGTACATATAAAGGCAGGTTCAGTGAGCTCCTTCCAGTGAAATGATTCATTAACTTAAAGTGGTATATCATCACCCTATTATACCTGCCCTCACAAGTTATATAGACCTGGATTGCTTTCAACAAATACTACCAGTTCTCCTCAAGCCAGGTTGAAGGGATGCTTTTCTTCCATACAACATTCTTGTGTTCAGGCTTCAAGTAAGACCCGAATTCCACATCCTTTGTGATGGTGGTTTTGAACCATTTCTCCCTTGTCCTCGATAACTATGCTACTTATGCTATTAGAGCCTCATCAACTTGGAACTCTTCCCTTCCTATCAATGCCTTTGAGCCATCAAAGGAGAGAGCAAAGTTTTTTTCCACTTGGTGGTGGGATCCCTGAATTTTCTCGTAGATCCTGAACCAGCCTGAGTCTTTGAAGAGTTGGCATACCTCTAGGTGTGACTCAAGATAGACAATGTCACCCAATTCCTATCTGAGGGTAGGTCCTCCTCCTTTCTTCATTTTTGGACTGCTCTTCTTGTACCTGCAAAATCAAAATTCTGCAGAAATTCAGGCCAGCAGTAGATTAATTTTACCCACAACAATTATCAATTGATCATGCAAAATTGCTAACAATGGAGACTGAATATGGAGCTGTAACACAAAGTTATATTAACTGAGTGTACAATAGCCAACCCTGTAATAAAATAGGCTGCTGAATAAATAGAATACATCAAGAAATCTAATGCATGAGAGAGCATCCAAATCTAGCATAAAGCAGGCTTACTATAATTAAGCAAATCCCCCATAGGTGTAAAAAGCTGATCCCAAATATATCATGGAGCTCACGAATTGGAAAGGGAGCATAGGCAAGCTAAAGAGTGGTGGAATGGCAGCTCATACATGCTTTTGCATGGAGAAAAGAGTGGAGGATGAAGAGGACAAAAAACTAGTTCACCTCACCTAATCTAGCTTTCATATGTTCCTTAAAACACTGAAAAAGCAGGCAGTAAAGCAGAAAAAGTAGATAGGCACCTAGGAGGCCAGGAATAAAGCATTTTTGATTCCTAAGGCTTTCCCAAGTGCTACATGTGTCAAATATGGCAAGTTTGACCTCTATGGATAGGCAATTAGCAACTTGCACAAGGTGGGACACATGAACTAGGCAAATAAGACAAAAATAAATGAATTAATGTCTAAGTGGGTAAACTATGGGTTGATTATTCTAACAAATTCAAACCATGGGGAAGGAGATTACCATGCTATATTTAGGGAGGTCTTCGATCAGTGAGGATGCGTGTAGGAAAATGTGGAATGGATTGAGGAGAGGGTGTTGATTTTGAGGGGCTGGTTGTTCAATTGGGATTTGAGAAAACTTATAGTAAATTCTGATGAGACCCGTGAGATGGCTAGTGCAGTAATCATTTTAACTGGAACCGAATGCTTTGTGGTGGTTTAATTGCAGTCATGGGACAGGTGTAGGGTAGCAAGGGTTTGGGTATTTTATCAGTCACTTTGGTTTAATAATGAACTCTTCTTTACCAACTCATGATTATTTGTATTCCTCGTATTTTTGACGGTTAAGTGCTTGATAGTGGCATTCCTCATGCTGATGGTGGTTGATTTTGATGGATGAGCTAATCATTTTCCTCTTTTGGATATTTCGGTGGTTAAGGTAATATTGGATTCAATTTTTAAGCCACCCAAAGGTGGTATTTTTGGTGGCTAATGAATGTTGAGATGTTTTCCTAAGCCACTGGAAGCTGCTCTTCAAAAATTTCATTAAAAACAAAGTCAATGAGATTTTGGTGGTTAATGTAGTCCTAAGTCCCATTTTCAAGTTGCCAAAAGCTGGGATTTTCAGTGGCTAATGAACTATTGAGAAGTTCACCTAAGCCACCGAAAGCTAAACTTTTATTTTTTATGAAAAAACAGAGTACAAGGCATTCCAACTTTGTTAAACACACAAAAATATTTCCTATTGTGCCCTGAAATCTTCATCACTATGCAAAAATAAATTTTCTAAGTTTGACCTATTGAAGACTAATTTATTTAGGAGATAACATATAGCTCCTACTTGGGGATGGGAACCTTCCTGTTGTGGAAATTTAACCAAGAGATAGAACAATTACACTCATGAAATTGCTAATCAAACATGCAAAATTCACACCAAAGGAGACTAAAATTGGAGCATAACACTGCTCTGTTTCAATAAGTGTACAATAGCCAACCTTATGAATTAATAGGCTGCTGCAATATATAATTACATGAGATATTATAATGCATAAGAATGCCATTCGAAATGGTCAAAAAGTAGGCTTACTAAATCTAGTCAAATCCCCCATAGGTCATAAAGCAGTTTCCAAATCTACCAAGATGCTCACGAATTGGATAAGTCACGTAGGCAAGCTAATGAAGGATGGAAAGGAAACTCATACATTCTTTTTTTAGGATAAAAGGAGGGAGGATGATGTGGGTAGAAAACAAGTCAGCTACACCTAGTATAGATTTTCCTTTTGCCTTAAATCTCAATAAAACAGACAGCTTTTCAGAAAAAGTAGATATGCACATTGGAGGATTTGGAATAAAGAAGACATGCTAAATTTGGTTTCCAGGATGTTTTCCAAGTGGTCCATGACTTATTTTTAGCATGTGTTGACTTCTAGGACTTGTAGAAGGCAACTGGCATAGATTGGAATCTAGGAAACTAGGTAATAAGACAAAAATAATTAATATTAATGTCTAAGGTAGGTAACTATGGGTTGATTATTATAACACCCCCCATTAAGCCTGACTTTATGAGTAAATATCAGAAAACTATAGGGCCTGCCAACAAGGTTTAGTAACCATTTACATACTACTTGTCCATACAACCAAGGAAAGAGGCAAAAACCCAGTGGGAAAATCGTCCCTTAAACATGGACATGAAAAACAAAATTTTTGGAAATCTTGTCATCAATCATGCCTCACAACATGATCGGAAATCCCAAGTAGTGATTTGAGATTGTTGAAGGTCTTCTCACAAAAAACTTTGGTGAAGATGTCTACTACTTGTTCTGAAGATGCACAGAAGAGTAGATCAATGGTGCCATCATGCACAAGCTATCTGATGTAATGCATATGGATCTCAATGTGCTTGGTTCATTCTCTCTGAACTGGATCATTACAGATTTGAATGGTGCTTTGATTATCATAGTAGATAATAATTGAAAACTATGATTCGAAACCACATTCTCCAAGTATCCCCTACAACCACAAACATTGAGTTGTTGCATTTACAACTCCTCTATACTCTGCTTCTGTAGATGAGAGTTCTATGGCACTCTGCTTTTTGCTTGACTGACTGATTTGTCCTTCTGCAAGCATGAACACATATCCTGATGTAGAATTTTGATCTATGTTGTCATCTGCACAATCACTGTCAGTAAACCCAATCAAATCAAGATACGATTTTTCTTTGTAGAAGATCCCATGAGTTCTTGTTCCTTGAAAAAAATTTAGTATACTTTTGGCTGCTCTCCAATGGATCTTATGAGGTTGATCCATGTATCTCGAAGCCACACTAACTGCTTCTTCAAGCTTAAATCCCGAAAGGGAGTCTTGCTTGGCTTGCAATATTTCATGTTGAACTTGTTCAGTAAATCCAGAGCATACTTGGACTGATGTACTTTGATTCCATGTTGGGATTGAGCAATTTCGAGACCCAAGAATTGGCTCAACAATCCCAAATTTGTCATAGAAAATGCATGGTTCATTGTATCCTTCAAGGAGGCAATATCTTTATTTGAACTTCTTGTAATCAGAAGGTCATCCACATACAAGACAATAATCATCAAAGAACCATGAATCAGCTTCAAATAGACATTAGGATCAGACTTGCATTGAACAAAACTCAGTGATAGCAAAAAGCCATCAATCTTGGCATACCAATCCCTAGGGGCTTTCTTGAGCCCATACAATGATTTCTTTAACCTGCACATTAATGATGGATTATAAACAAACCATTCAAGTTGCTGCATGAAAATATCTTCAGTGAGATCTCCATTTAGGAAAGCACACTTCACATCCATGTGATGTACCTCCCACTCCTTCGAAGTTGCAATGGCTAGAGCTAGCCTTGTGGAGTCCATATTTGCCACTGGTGCAAAGGTTTCATTGTAGTCAATACCATGTACTTGTGAGTATCCCTTGGATACCAATATTTCCTTATATTTCAAAGGTGAACCATCAAAAGAAAACTTAGTCTTGAATACCCACTTACATTGAACTAGCTTCCTCCCTAGGGGAAGATCAACCAGTTTCCAAGTGTTGTTCTTCTGGAGCGAGTTGAATTCTTATTTCATGGTTGTTTTCCATATTGGATCATCTAATACATCTTCATATGTTTGTGTATCTGATTCAACCATCAGATAGCACTTCCTAGCAAATAGAGGATCTTTCACACAAAGGGCACTCTCAAATTGAGCTCTAGTCCTCCTAGTGTCACTAGGATTTCCAGCTAGTTCCCCAGCTCCATGAATGGTATTTCCTGCCCATTTTGGTCTTGTAGTAATATTAGGATCTGCAATCAAATAATAATTATCATACATATCAGAATCAACAAACTCATTAGTCTCTCCACTTACAATCAATGGATCTGGTGGTGAAGAAGACTCTCCAACTTCAACTGCTACTAAAGGCTCTTCTTGGAACTGAACACTTCTTTCAATGAAAGATTCATTAGTCATCATGTTGGTCAGCTTGTGCCCTTTTGAATCTTTAGAATACCCAACAAATAGGCACTCTTGGCTTTGGGGCTGCAAATCCTTCCTCTTTTCAGTTGGAATTCTAGCCCAAGCCTTTGAGCCAAAAATCCTGAAATGGGTCACATCTATCTTGTGCCCACTCCAAGCTTCAAAAGGAGTCATACAATCAAGCTACTTATGAGGCACCCTATTCTGGATGTAGGATTCACAGTTTATATCCTTGGCCCAAAACTTTGTTGGAAAAGTCTTAGCCTCCATCATGTAGGTTACCATCTCCTTCAGTGATATGTTCTTTCTCTCAGCAACACCATTTTGTTGTGGTGTGTAAGGGATTGAATGGTGCATTTGAATACCTGAATCTTTAAAATACTAAATGAACTCAGAATTGACATACTCACCACAATCGTCATATCTAAGGATCTTATGTTTCCTCCTAGACTGGTTTCCAACCAAGGCTCTAAAGACTTTGAAGAGGTCAAAAACTTCAGACTTATGCTTTAGGAAGTAAACCCAACAATACTTGGAAAATTCATCTATGAAGGTCAGTGAATATTTGGATTGAATCATGGAAATATGAGGGAATGGACCAACAATGTCACTGTGGATCATCTCAAGAGGTGCATAGGTTCTCTCATGACTAGATTTCTCATACTTGTGCTCTCGGTGTTTTCCTACGATACAACCTTGACAGTCTCCCTTAGAAAACTTGATATTTGGTAAGCCTATGACCATATATTTTTCACTCAAATCAGAAATATACTTGTAGTTAATATGGACAAATATTTCATGCCAAATCTTTCTTGCTTCATTAGCCGCAAATCAGAAGAGCAGAGGGGTTTGAGTAGGGTAGAAAATGGGAAAACTTGTATACCTTCGAAGTGTGATCTACAACACCTTTTTCTATGACTTTACCATTCAAAATATCAGTGATTTCAACATCATCAAGGGAGAAGATGACCTTCTTTGGAGACCCAGTATGATTCATCTAATACACTGACAAGAGATTAAAGGCAAGACCTATAACATACAATACATTATTGAACTTACCATGGTCAAGATCAATCTTTCCCTTCCCCACACTGTCAGTGAGAAATTCATCTCCCAAAACTATTGATGGACCTTTTGACATGTCATGAGAGTATAATATCTCTTTTTTTGAAACCATATTTCTAGAAGCTCCAAAGTCTATGATGAATCTAGGTGAGCTTGATGTTCCAATAACCAAGGCATGTAATCTCTCTCTGTCATCTGAATTTGATCCTCCTTCCCTCTTCTTTGAGCAATCAGGAAGGGAGATGTTATGCTTCTCTAGGATTTGGTTCAACATGTCAATTTGTTTTTTCATATAAGAGATCCTAGGATGATAGCCCTTACTACAGTATGCACACTTTCTCATTTCTCCTTTGTTCTTCTTCTTCTGGGAGTTCTTCTTGGAACCTTGGGGCTCCTCTTGAGACTTGTTCTTGTCTCTCTTTTCCTTAGGTGACTTTTTATCTTTTTTCTTGCTTTTTGAATCCACCTTTGAATATCCAACAACCAAATCTTGGTATTTGGAAGGTTTGATGGTGCCCATCATCACCAACTTATCTTGCTCCTATGTGAGGGATTCCATGATTTCTGCAAACTTAGGGATCTTCTACGCTTGAGTTGTCAACTTGGTGGCATGGAAGGTTGAAAAAAACATTGAATAGTTAGGACCAAGCTTAGAAAGTATGGCCAAAACTATTTTATCTTCCTTCTTTTTGATCCCACACTATTTCAACTGCAAAACAAGGGCCTTAAACTTGGAAAAGTAGAGTTGCAATGAATCGAAGCTATTGGGACTCAAGGAGATCAGCTCATTCTCGATTTGATGTCCTCTCAACTCATTTGTCTTTCCAAAAATATCTTCTAGCTTCTCCCACACTTCATTAGGTGATTTCAATCCATCAAGATGGAAGAGGGGGTCTCTTGAAATGCTCAGACACAAAAGACCATAGGCCTCATCCCTCCTATTGTGCCATTTAATTTTCTCTACGGCTGCGTTGGGATCTCCATATGTTTCCATAGTTACCATGTAGAGACATTTCTCTCTCAACAATATCTCCATCTTATCTTTCCACTCAAATAAATTGAATGGAGTCAAGATGATCTTCTGAGATTGGTCCATAGCTTAGAAACTATGCCCTCCAGTCAGTAGAATGCGCTCCTAGTCAAGATGTCAAACCTGTGATACCAATGGGGAATGATATAAATATATCTACAAAGGCTCTGATACCATGTGAAAATTGAACCCAAGAGATAGAACAATTACACTCACAAAATTGCTAATCAAACATGCAAAATTCACACCAAAGGAGACTGAAATTGGAGCATAACACTAATCTATTTCAATCAGTGTACAATAGCCAAAATTATGAAGTAATAGGCTGATGAAATATATAATTACATGAGATATTTGAATGCATAAGGATTCCATTCGAAATGGTAAAAAATCAGGCTTACTAAATCTAGTCAAATCCCCCATAGGTGCATAAAGCAGTTTCCAAATCTACCAAGATGCTCATGAATTGGATAAGTCAAGTAGGAAATATAATGAGGGATGAAAATACAACTCATACATTCTTTTATTAGGATAAAAGGATGGAGGATGATGTGGGAAAAAAACAAGTCAACTACACCTAGTCTAGCTTTTAACACATATTTCATTAAATTTGTAATTATTTAGTGGATCTAGAATTTAGAACTTTCGCTAGATTGAATTCTTTCAAAATGAGGAAAGTCATAGCCTTTGAATCCTTACATAATTTCTATTAATATTATTTATAGTTTGTATTAAATGTTAAGTTGATTAAATTATTTTATGACATAATACGAGCATTGTATTTGTTACTATAACAATATAAATATTGTCATAGTAATTATTTTTGTCTTTGTTGAATATGTTGTTTTATTTTTGGAAGTTGGCACCATTTATAATCAAAAAAAGAATAAATTTTATGACTTTAAACTCTAAGTTTACTCTTTAGTGATTAAAATAAATTATGAATTAGAATAGCAACATAATTTATTATTGTTGTAGTTGGTAGTGGTAGTGTATTAAAAACTAAGTTGGTGAATGTTAATTTATGAATAATAGATTAATGTGAGAATCAATTATGAACTAGAATAGCATTAGTGCGGTACAATTTGTTTTTTTTTCATATACAAGGGGGAAAACCAACTCAACTAACTATTGCAAGTGTTCATTATTTATTTGTGAAATATTTGAACAGTGTGTTTAATTGAAAAGAGCATATTTGTATTGAATATATAGATATCTTACAATATTTATATTATGATTAAGATTTTATATCATCTATTAGTTTATGTTAAGGCAAGGAGGAATCGAAACACCATCGTCCTGCTTGTAATGCAGGTGCTCTTCCATTGAGCTAGCACCCTTTACAACATGAGGGGAGAGGGACTATGTTAACACCTAGATTACACCTTTCTAATCGTTTGTGACAAATCAAAATGATGAAAGTCTTAGAATTTGATTCTTTCAAAATGATGAAATTCTTAGACTTTGATTCCTTACATAATTTCAATTAATACTATCTATAGTTTGTATTAAATGGTAACTTGATTAAGTTTATGTAATGGCATTAATATTGTGTATGTTACTATGATTACGCAATTGAATGATAATTTGATATGGTAACTAGTACATTGTTGGTGTTGAGTTCCTATACTAGTAGAAGGTTGGCACAATTTTAGAATGACCCATTTAAAAACTATTGAATGGCATACTACAAATGTGTTTGTTACTATAACAATTTTAATTCTCAACATAGCAAGTAATATTGTATGTGTTGAGTGTCATGTTATAATATATTATAAGGTTGGAAACATTTTACAAATGACAAGAAAAACTATTATATATTAAGTGTTAATATGCTAAGTTTATTATTTTAACGATCAAAATCAATTATGGGTTAGAATAGAAATATAATTTATTTATATTACTATTATTTGTATTTTCTAATAAAAGTTAAGTTGATCAATGATTATATCATGGAAAATAGATTGTAGAATTTTTTTTTACATATTATTATTAAAATTATTTAATGACATTAATAATCAATGTTTGTTGCTATTATTATCTTTGAATTTCATTTAATTGAAATTATGTTAACTAATGTGTCTAGGTTGAGTTATCATAGTAAGTCTTAGAGTCTTTTTTGAGTATGATGTTTTGTTTTTGGAAGTTGGCACCGCTTTGAACAAGAGAAAATATTTTATGACTTAGAGTAAAATAGGTTTTATCTTAGTAATGATTAAAATAAATTATGAATTAGATTATAGACATATTTTATTATTATTATTGTTGGTGGTGGTGTATTAAAAACTAAGTTAATGAACGTTGATTTTATGAATAACAAATTTATGTGAGAAATTTTACCTATAAATATGTATTTAATGATATACTTTGATTATCATTAATATTTCTATTTACATATAAAAACAAAAGTCACCAATATTTGACTCGCGAATTATTAATATTTTGTGTAAGAAATTTCTTGCATAATATAAATTTATTTAACAGCATATTAATATTGTGTTGTGCCTATTATTAACTTAAGTAGTATTGACATTAAATGTTAATACTTGGCTATTGATTTCCAGGATTAAGCTATTTGAAAGCTTTTCAAACCATAATGAATTTTACATTGTTCCCCCCACGATCATGCGTGGAGTGCCCACTTGAAATGTTGGTTTGAAAAACTCACTGACAACTTAATCCAGAAAATCATTCACAATGATGGCAAGCTATGAAAGC
>LPNX010897669.1:157452-278472 GCA_001517045.1 Pseudotsuga menziesii
ATATATTGCACTAGTACAAAGTTCGCACCACTTTAAAGTCTACAGAAGAAAATATAATATTAATTAAAATGCAACATACTGGAACAATTAAATTTATATCAATTATGATAACAAATAATAGGGAAAGCTCACATCAAACCTTATTGCAAGTGCCTTACATTTATTCACATAGGAAGTCTAGAAGATATTTTAAGGTTCATTATTGAATATGATTATGCACATTTGATATAGAGACATGTTGAGTTTATGTAAAAAACAAATTGAAAAATTAAAAATTGAATGGTGTTATCTAATTCACATAAAGTACCATCACATGAATTAACATGGAAGTTGAACCAAAATTTTCATATTAGTAAATAATACAAAATTCCTCAAAAATAAGTCTTGAAGAGAATATTTGATATACAACAAACATTGAAAAGTGTTTCTTCTTGTATATTAATAACTCGTTCAAAGAGCAAATTACATTCATGAATCATCTCCACCTAATATCATTATACTTGGTCAAGCAAATCGATTACAACTTGTGCACCACATTTATTTATCATGGTCTTCCTGCAATCTTCTTTCTTTTGCATCCATGCCCAAACTATGGTATTAACTGGAATAGATCCAAGTCGTGTGTCATAAAGGTTTGGTACCCAATATTGTTCTAAAATTTTCCCTTGTATTTCCTTGAACTAGGATTCCATCAATCAACCTTTACATGAAGAGTCTCACTTTCATCATTCTGGAAGATATATGAGGTGGTTTTTGCCATCCAAATCATCTCTCCTTCATCCTCAGTTCATGATCTAACTAGAAACATCTTTGCTTTCTCAACTTCAATCATAGGATTGAATATTATCTTTAGCTTGTTGCACTTGGGTCCAACATATACCAGTTCATCCGTCACATTATCAAAATCTCCATCCATAATACTTATATTACATGCAGTGCATTACGATTAGCATTAAATCTCACATGGATTAAATTGTCTTTATGATGCAATGTATTTGATGATAATGTCTAACATGAATTAAAGATAACATGATGTTACTACTTAATGATTGATTTTATGGATTAAGTTATGTGGAATCTTTTCAGTCCACAATGAGTTTTTCATGGTTCTGTAACAAGCATGGGTGGAGTGTCCTCTCAAAACATTGGTCTGAAAAACGTTCACACGGTTTAATCTAGAAAATCAATCACAATTATGACAAACTGATAAAACCTGCACACTTAAAATGTTAGTACTATATTTATTAAGTATAAGTTAATATACTAGTACAAAGTTGGCACCACTTTAAATTCTACACGAGAAAATATAATTATGAATTTTAATGCAACATAGTAGTACAATTAGATTTATATCAACTATAATAACGAATAATAGGGAAAACTCACTTCAAACCTTATTGCAAGTGCCTTACATTTATTCACAAATCAAGTCTATAAGATGTTTTAATGTGCATTCGCATAAAATATCATCACATGAATTAACATTGAAGTTGAACCAAAATTTTCAGATATATAGCAAATAATATAAAATTCCTCAAAAGGTAGCTTGAAGAGAATATTTGATATACTACAAAAATTGACATCTTTTTCTTCATGTATATTAATTTGTCATTCAAAAAGAAAAATTACATTCATGAATCATCTCCACCTAATCTCCTTGTATTTTCTCAAGCAGATCAAGTACAGCTTGAGGATAAAGATTTCCACAATTAATCATAATGACAAAGAGAGTTTATGGAATTGAATTGTGTGTATTGAAACACCCCTACGTTTTGAGTGGACACTCCACCAATCATCAGGGGAACAAAATGAAAAGCTCAAAGTGGTATTGAAAAGAGTGAGAAAAAGCTAATAATAAATAAGATAAGGGTTATGTACATGCATTAATGAATATAATTATGCATATTTGATATAGTGAGATGTGTTGATTTAAAAGACAAATTGAAAAGGTTAAAATTTGAATGGTGTTATCTAATTCACATAAAGTATCATCATATTAACTAACATTGAACTTGAAGCGAAATTTTCATATATGAAATTCCTCAAAAAGTAGCTTGAAGAGTATTTATTATACTACAAACATTGAAAAATGTTTCTTCATGTATACTAAAAGTCATTCAAGAAGCAAAATTACATTCATGAATCATCTCCACCTAATCTCCTTATATCCGCTCAAGCATATCAAGTACAACTTGTACACCACATTTATTTATCTTGGTCTTCCTGCAATCTTATTTCTTTGGAATCCATGCCCAAACAATGCTATTAACTAGAATAGATTCAAGTTTTGTGTCATCGGGATTTGGTGCCCAATATTGTTCTAAAATTTTTCCCTTGTATTTCCATGAGCTAGACTGCCACCAATCAATCTTTACATGAAGGGTCTCGCTGTCATCATCTTGGAAGATATCTGAGGTGGATTTTTCCATCCAAATCATCTCTCCTTCACCCTCATGTCCTGATCTAACAAGCAACATCTTTCCTTTCTCAACATCAATTCTAGGATCAAATGTTGGCTTTGGCTTGTTACACTTGGGTCCAACATATACCGGTTCATCTATCACATTATCAAAATCCCCATCCATAATACTTGATATTGCATGGAGTGCATTACCGTCAACATTAACATTTTTCCTCATCTTGGGCCAAAAATCATCAAAAGAAGAATCAATTTCATCCAAGGGTGTATGGTCATTGTAGACTCCATCTAATGCATCAACAACTCTTTTCCAATAATTAAGTTTTTTATTCCATTCCTCTGTAACAATTGGTGAATTCTTATTTCCAATAGTCTCTTTCCACATTTTTATGTATGATGTTATTCCTTCGTTTACTTATTTTAAATAAACATCATTGTATTTGGGACGTAAGAAAGATGGCTTCCATGTGGGCAATATAGGTCGACGTTCATCATCTATATCCACAACTCAACTGGTTCTGGCCACTCAATGTCTCTGATGGATTCTTTATACCTCATAACTGGAACATCATTGAGTATAAGAAATTGGAAGTACTGGACATTAATATTTCCAACTAGTGCATTTTTCCCCTCCTTGATGTACTTATTAAGAAAACTTTTGAAGTCATACACTTTGTCAATAAGTTTAGGTAGAAACACCCATTTTTCTTCTATTGTGCGATATGTATCCATCATATTAGGAAAATAATATATATCTTTACTTTTCATGTTGGAAGACATTCTTCTGTATGTTCTATCAAAGTCTTCATGGGTGTGCCCCACAAGCAAGAACCCAACCTTAATAGTGATGAAGACACCAAGTGTAGTTAATAGTGATAGAAACACGAAAACATAACGATTCTTATTATCACTAGTTCCATTGTCCAACTGTAATAACAAATGTAGAGGAAGAGGTTTAAAATCAAGATTTTGAAAGCTAATGCGTGTTAGCTTTCATAAGGTGATGCGTGAAAGCTAATGCGTGTTAGCTTTCATAAGGTAGTTTTTCATCTAACACAACCACATTGTCAAAGTGCAATGTGATGAAAATCTCGTTGGAGTTAGATTTCAACCTTAAATCGTTGCATAGTGAGTGAAATCTAATGTGTATTAGCTTTCATAATATATTTTTCCATTTAGCACAACCACATTGTCATCAATCAAAATGCACCATGTTGAAAATGTAGCTAGAGTTATCTTTTGTTCTTAAAACGTTGCACGGTGAGTAATAGGTAATGTATGTTAGCTTTCGTAAGGTAGTTTTCATCTAAAATAGCCACATTGTAATAAAATACATTACACCATGATGTAAATCTAGCTAGAGTTAAATTTGCTTCTAACAACATGGCATGATCAGTGAAAGTTAATGTGTGTTAGCTTTCATAAGGTAGTTTTTCATCTAACACAACCAGATCGTTATCGATCACATTGCACCGTGATGAAAATCTAGTTGAAGTTATCTTTCGTCCTTAAATCATTGAATGGTAAGTTAAATCTAATGTGTGTTAAGCTTTCATAATGGGTGTGTGCAAGAAGTTGAGGGACCTTTTAGATGCAATGGTAGAATGAAGTCAAAACACACTCCTGTTTTGTTTAAATTCAAAAATGTGTTCCCTCCAAATGATAAGGCCGAGCCTCAACCCATGCTTGCATGGAATTCTTATGCCTATGTGTTTGCTTCGTACTTTGCTTCGGATTCAACATGCCTATGCCTTGGAGTATGATAAACCATGGCTAATTCAACATTATATCCAAATTTTCAATGTGCTCGTGTTTAACCGTTCGTCTAATTATGCTGCACACCTCCATTTTTTATGAGATTTTAGAAACAGATATGGTTTTTTTGGTAGATTCCAAATATGTAAATTTTAACAAGAATACATTATTTTTTCTATTTTTTTCTTATTTATCTTCTATTATCACTCCTCAACTCAAAAAACACACTGTTAGTGTTTCGTCCATATCTCTTTCATTTCTCAACCATTTAAAAAAAAATTGTATGGTGCACTAAAGAACACCGAGCTCTACATGCTATAAAAAACCCATTTCCAAATAATTACATTAAGACATTCAAACGCTGCACCCACAAAAACATATACCTTATAATTTGTCCAAAAAATAAAAAGTGCCCGTTAAAAAATATCTAACTTCATATAGTTAACATCATTTTCAATAGAAAAAAAATTATATATTTGGAAAGGTCATTCAATTTCCTACATTTCTTGTGTTTTACTCATCGCAAGATTCATTGTGTAAGTGTCTCAAAATATCCATACAAGTTGATGAATGTCTGTTTTTTCAGTTTTCTATTGCATCTAATGCGCCAAAAGAGACCCTCATCTTTGTGCACTCACCCTAATGTAGTTTTACATCTAGCACAACCACATTGTCATCAATCACAATACACCATGATGGAAATCTAGTTAGAGTTAGATTTCGTTCTTAAAACATTGCATGGTGAGTAAAACTAATGTCTGTTAGCTTTCATAAGGTAGTTTTCTATCTAACACAGCCACATTTTTATCAAATACATTACAACATGATGGAAATCTAGCTGGAGTCAGATTTCCTTCTAACAGCATGGCACTATAAGGGAAAGCTTATGTGTGTTAGCTCATTACAACATGATGGAAATCTAGCTGGAGTTAGTTTTCCTTTCAACAACATGGCACGATGAGTGAAAGCTAATGTGTGTTAGCTTTCATAAAGTAGTTTTCCATGTAACACAACCACATTGTCATCAAGCACATTGCATCGTGTTGGAAATCTAGATGGAGTTAGATTTCATCCTTAAATCGTTGCACGGTGAGTGAAATCTAATGTGTGTAAGATTTCATAGTGTAGTTTTCCATCTAGCATAACCATATTGTCATCAATCACAATGCACCATGATGCAAATCTTGCTGGAGTTAGTTTTCTTCGAACAAAATGGCACTATTAGTGAAAGTTTATGTGTTAGCTCATTACACCATTATGAAAATCTAGTTGGAGTTAGCTTTCTTTTTAACAATATGGAACGATGAGTGAAATCTAATGTGTGTTAGTTTTCATAGGGTAGTTTTCCATCTAACACAACCACATTGTCACATTGCGCTGTGATTGAAATCTAGCTGGAGCTAGCTTTCAATCTTAAGTCATTGCACGGTGAGTTAAATATAATGTGTGTTAGCTTTCATAATGTAGTTTTCCATTTAGCACAACCACATTGTCATCAATCGAAATGCACCATGTTGGAAATCTAGTTAGAGTTAGTTTTCCTTCTTAAAACGTTGCACGGTGAGTAATAGTTAATGTGTGTTAGCCTCCGTAAGGTAATTTTCCATCTAAAACAACCACATTGTCATAAAATACATTACACCATGATGTAAATATAGCTGGAGTTAGCTTTCCTTCTAACAACATGGCACGATGAGTGAAAGCTTATGTGTGTTATCTCATTACACCATGATGAAAATCTAGTCAGAGTTAGCTTTTCTTCAAACTACATGGCACATTGAGTGAAAGCTAATGTGTGTTAGCTTTCATAAGGTAGTTTTCCATCTAACACAACAACATCATCATTGATCACATTGCACTGTCCTGGAAATCTAGCTGGAGTTATCTTTCGTCCTTAAATCATTGCATGGTGAAAGAAATCTAATGTGTGAGCATTCATAATATAGTTTTTCATCTAGCATAACCACATTGTCATCAATCACAATGCGCCATGATGGAAATCTAGCTAGAGTTAGCTTTTGTTCTTAAAACATTGCACAGGGAGTAAAGCTAATGTCTGTTAGCTTTCATAAGGTATTTTTCTGCCTAACACAAACACATTGTTATCAAATACATTACACCATGATGGAAATCTATCTGGAGTTAGCTTTCATTCTAACAACATGGCACTATAAGGGAAAGCTTATGTGTGTTAGCTCATTACACAAAGACTAGAGTTAGCACAACTACATTGTCATCAATCACAATGCACCATGGTGGAAATCTAGTTGGAGTTAGCTTTCATTCTTAAAGCATTGCACTGTGAGTAAAAGCTAATGTCTGTTAGTTTTCATAAATTAGTTTTCCATTTAACATAGCCACATTGTCATCAAATACATTACACCATGATGCAAATCTAGCTGGAGTTAGCTTTCCTTCTAACAACATGGCACTATGAGTGAAAGTTTATGTGTGTTAATTCATTACACCATGATGGAAATCTAGCTGGAGTTAGTTTGTCTTTTAACAACATGGAACGATGAGTGAAAGCTAATGTGTGTTAGCTTTCATAAGGTAGTTTTCCATCTAACACAACCACATTGTCATCGATCACATTGCACCGTGTTGGAAATCTAGGTGGAGTTATCTTTTGTGCTTAAATCATTGCACGGTGAGTGAAATCTAATGTGTGTTAGTAGTCATAATGTAGTTTTCCATCTAGTGTAACCACATTGTCATCAATCACAGTGCACCATGATGAAAATCTAGCTAGAGTTATCTTTCGTTCTTAAAACATTGCATGATGAGTAAAGCTAATGTTTGTTAGCTTTCATAAGGTAGTTTTCCATCTAACACAGCCACATTGTCATCAAATACATTACACCATGATGGAAATCTAGCTTGAGTTAAATTTCCTTCTAACAACGTGGCACTATGAGAGAAAGCTTGTGTGTGTTAACTCATTACACCATAATGAAAATCTAGTTGGATTTAGCTTTCATTTTAACAACATTGCACGATGAGTGAAATTTAATGTGTGTTAGCTTTCATAAGGTAGTTTTCCATCTAACACAACCACATTGTCATCAATCGCATCGCACCGCAATGAAAATCTAGCTGGAGTTGTCTTTCATCCTTAAGTCGTTGCACTGTGAGTGAAATATAATGTGTGTAACCTTTCATAATGTAGTTTTCCATCTAACACAACCACATTGTCACATTTCACCATGATGGAAATGTAGCTGGACTTAGCTTTCAACCTTAAATCGTTGCACGTGAGTGAAATATAATGTGTGTTAGCTTTCATAATATAGTTTTCCATTTAGCACAACCACATTGTCATCAAATACATTACACCATGATGCAAATTTAGATGGAGTTAGCTTTCCTTCTAACAACATGCACGATAAGTTAAAGCTTATGTGTGTTAGCTCATTACATCATGATGAAAATATAGCAAGAGTTAGCTTTCCTTCTAACAACATGGCACAATGAGTGAAATCTAATGTATGTTAGCTTTCATAAGGTAGTTTTCCATCTAACACAACCACATCATCATCAATGACATTGTACCGTGATGGAAATCTAGATAGAGTTAGCTTTCATCCTTAAATCATTGCACGGTAAGTGAAATCTAATGTGCGTTAGCTTTCATAATGTAGTTTTCCATCTAGCACAACCAAATTATCATCAATCACAATGCACTAGAAAGAAATCTAGGTAGAGTTACATTTCATTCTTAAAACATTGCACAGTGAGTAAAGCTAATGTCTGTAAGCTTTCATAAGGTAGTTTTTCATCTAACACAGCCACATTGTTATCAAATACATTACAACATGATGAAAATTTCGCTGAAGTTAAATTTTCTTCTAACAAGATGGCACTATAAGGGAAAGATTATGCGTGTTAACTCATTACACCATGATGGGAATCTAATTGAAGTTAGCTTTCATTTTAACAACATGGCACAATGAGTGAAAGATAATGTGTGTTAGCTTTCATAAGGTAGCTTTTCATGTAACAAAACCACATTGTCATCAATCACATTGCATCGTATTGGAAATCTAACTGGAGTTAGCTTTTATCCTTAAATCATTGCACAATGAGTAAAATCTAATGTGTGTAAGATTTCATAGTGTATTTTTCCATCTAGCACAACCACATTGTCATCAATCACAATGCACCAATAATGGAAATCTAGCTGGAGTTAGATTTCATTCTTAAAACATTCCGCAGTGAGTTAAGATAATGTTTGTTAGCTTTCATAAAGTATTTTTTCATCTAACACAGCCACGTTGTTATCAAATACATTACAACATGATGGAAATCTAGCTGAAGTTAGCTTTCCTTCTAACAACGTGGCACTGTATGTGTGTTAGCTCATTACACCACGATGGAAATATAGCTGGAGTTAGCTTTCATTTTAACAACATGGCACAGTGAGTGAAAGATAATGTGTGTTAGCTTTCATAAGGTGGTTTTACATGTATCACAACCACGTTGTCATCAATTACATTGCACCGTGTTAGAAATCTAGCTAGAGTTAGCTTTCATCCTTAAATTGTTGCACAGCGAGTAAAATATAATGTGTGTAAGTTTTCATAGTGTAGTTTTCCATCTAGCATAGCCACATTGTCATCAACCACAATGCACCATGATGGAAATCTAGCTAGAGTTAGCTTTCATTCTTAAAACATTGCATGGTGAGTAAAGCTACTGTTTATTAGCTTTCATAAGGTTGTTTTCCATCTAACACAACCACATTGTCATCAAATACATTACACCATGATGGACATTTAGTTGGAGTTAGCTTTCATTCTAACAACATGGCAATATAAGAGAGCTTATGTGTGTTAGTTCATTACAACATGATGGAAATCTAGCAACAAAAGTTTCATTTTTAGAGTTGTCCGAAGAAAACTTTACAAATGTGTGAATAGGACAGATAGGAAAAAAGTTACCTTGCAAGGAGTGTCAAATGTCACAACTTGCTATATACTATAGGGCCACCTGATCATGCCCGGTCTGAATGTTTAAGGTACTAACCAAAAAGGGTAGACCATACCCTTGGCCACATAATCCGGTTACCTACTACTGTGTGCATTATGAGACTTTTACCATGAAACATGATATTAAGAGGAAAGTACATAGACATGAAAACTGACAAAAGACACGTGGGGTAGGCGAGAATAAGAAAAAGCCTAATACATCCCTGATATCGTCTGATAAGAAAGACAAGAAGATGCTCAATTCAGTTCAGATTGGGTTTAAAAAGCACAGTTCATTATCAACATCTAAATCCGACAATATGAGGTCCATACTAAAGATAAAGAATCCTACAAGCCATTTTGAGGACCATTTGAGGTCTGTTGTTGCTAGTGCAATGCCTATAAGCCATTTTGATAACCATTTGAGGTATGATGTTTTTGGTGCAGTATCTTTAATAACTGAGCCAGAGTTGAAGACAACAAAGAGAGATTTTAAAAGGTCATCAGAGAGTGAAAGTAATATTCATAATGATGGAGACAATATTTTGAATTTTTTTCTTATCTTGAAGAAATTAGGATACAATCACTGGATACAGGCATTATTTCAGAGCAGACCATGAGTGAAAAGTAGTTTGGTCAGAAAAGGAAAAGCATGGAAAAAGAAATTAGAGGTTCTCGATTAGTGCATGAAAGTGAGTTCCTAGATTGTAGAAAAATAGTGACAAATAACATTTTCCTTTTAAATTTGCCACAAATGCAACATCATCATCCTTGGAATCTTATTGATATTTTCTCACTTATCCTCTTGCAAGAGTTGTACTTGATTAAATTCCATGATTTTGGAGAAATATTTAACATGTCCACAAGTGCAGTAAAGGACTTCAGTAAGTTATTAAAAGTAATTGATTTGAACACTTTTTTTGCAAGAGTCTCACTTGCTATAAGCCGATGACTTCTTAAGGTCTGCCATGGAACCTCCTTCCAGCAACTTCAATGACAAAAGATTGTTTTTAAGATGTAAAATATTTGTTTCATTGACATTTTCGTGCAATTTCTATAGTCTCGATCTCATCAGAAACTAACATCAATATTAGCCAAAGCCCTTCACAACTCTTCATCATATTTAGTTTGTGTAACACCCCAGTTTTGACCCCATTTACATTAATGTATATGATGTATGTATTGTAATTAATCATGGTGTGGAGCTAAAGGCCAAGGCCCACCATCAATTTGGATATGTTATGTTTTGGATTTGGAATTGTCCCCGATGGTATATCAGGACATACGGCATATATTAAATTGTGGCATCATGTAAACATGCACTTTAATTAAATAACCCAACCATCTATGTTCCCAGCAACTAAATTGAGAAGGGGAATGATTCTCATAAGGATAAGGGGGGGGGATGTCAAACCTTGAGCCATGAGGGAAAATCCATGTGTCACCACCCTAATTGACTTGCTCATCTTCCCTTGTCTTATCCAACTACCACTTTAATGCTCTGTAGAGTAGTTGAGGCAGTTATTTTTGCTGGGGAGTAGAGTGTGGCAAGATTGTCAGTCCTTTCCCATATGCACACTCCACCAGCGAATCAAACCTCACGTTGGGAAGAAGAAACAACTACGCCCATCATTTCCAGTCTCTCCACGACGGTGCTGAAAACACTCTGCACTTTTGACTTGACATTCTGCATTGTCGCTCATTCTCACGCAAGGAAAAACATCCGATGTCTCATGCATAGGATTCTTCCTGGTTTTTACTCACGCGGTGAGCTGGGAGCCGTGTTCTTTCACCCACAATTTCCCTATGAAGGGCCATTCATATTTTTTCTACTGTGTGTATGTTTTCCTTACCGATTTGTGGCTTGTGTATATGTTTTTCCCTTGCCCAGCTGCGAACCCGAATTTTCTCTTCCATCTTCGTACTACGTAAGTTTCCTTAGTGATTTCATTGTTGAGAATGGGCTCTTATTTCCCCACGTCAGTTGGTTGTGTCTGCATTTATGTTTTGGGGCTTTTGTAGGTTGTTTTGGAGTCGTTTTGGCCATGATAGGGCCAAGAACGGCTCAAGAATTGTTTTTCCCTATCCAAGCTGTGAATCGCTTATTTGACTGAGTGTATGCAGTGGTTGGTCTCCAGACATGTTGGAGTAGGGATGAGGGCTTGGTTTTATTGATAAACTTGGTGCGTTCGGGAACCACACAGACAGAGCTAGAGGCTGGCTTTCTTCTCCACAACTCCTAAATAGCACTGGAAGGGAAGTCAGGGCTTGAGGGACTGTGCAATAGAGAAGGGACTGATTCCTTGTGTTGGGTCTGTGTGGGTGTTTTATAAGTCAGTCTAGTTCTAGTGTAGGTGTATCTAGCTCTATAATGAGCTCACCAGCTTAGCATTTAGCCTTTCTCAGCTCCTGGATGGCCTGATAAACCCAACTGTGTTGGTTTGGCTGATCCATTGTTTTCCTGATAAACCCAACTGTGTTGGCTTGGCATGTTTTATTATCCTTGGCTATGTGTAAGCCTGCTAGTTCCTTATTCCTTGGGGGATCATGCCCAACTCGGGGGTGGCAGCGTTGCTAAGAGATTAAGGAGCACGCTGACCTATGGTTGGGTGGAATGTTGTAGTGACATAGTTGGTTGCAGAACAGTTTTCATAAGATAAGTATTCTTGTCTATTCTACTTCTGCAATTATATTTACTGTTAATAAATTATGATGAACATGTGGAATGGATGAATGAATGTTTGCTTCCACTGTGTATGTGAATGATTATGCATCTTAGCATGTTTTATGTTCAAGCATTTCAGTTTTATATATGTCCATGTTCATGGGGCAGTTTGCCCAGATGGTTAATGTCTTGGTAGCGTCCTCTTTGGCGGTCGGAGGGTCGGGGACGTCACAGCTTGACTTGCAGTACCTGTGTTATCCAGTCTTGTCCCTTTGCAAGATACTATCTCCCATATTTTTGTAAATTTAAATAGGGTTGTTATTATGGATTTCAATACAAGATAATTGTTTCCAATTAATTTAGGCCTTCAGTCATTAACATGGTTTCTGATTCCATCTTCTTAGCTTCAACTCTAAAACCCTTCCACACAATTGGTCTGGTCAGGCCTATCTAGTTTAAAAGACATGTTGGAAAACAACAACAAAATTAAGGCTTGGAAAATTAAATAGATTTACCTGAAATTATGGACATCAAAGAACTGTCTTATAATTGGTTGAAATTGGACATAAAAATTCAGCCCTCTTCTTCAACAAACAATTTTCCTCCTCTCCTGTTGCTGCTCCTTGAATCTATGACTATTAGAGAAGAGGGCAACACAATCCTCTCCTCCCAGAAGTGCTCTAATAACCGAATAATGACTAGTACTCAAACTAAAATCATGTTCCTAAAATATATTATTTATGTGCAAGAAAGTCCATAAATGTACATTATTATTATTATCTAGCAACTAATTTAGACAATATTGTCCTTGATCATTTTAAAACTTTAACCATGTCAAGCATCTTGCATAATTTGAATTAATTTCCTTTATAATTATTATTCGTCAACCCTATTATCACCACTAAATCTCTTAATAGTAAATACATTGCAAGGACTTGACACCAATAGCTTTACCTAAATTATAAAGCTTTGGGAGTTTCTGATGCCTCAAAAAAATATGAGTTGGTGAACCCAATTATCAAGGAGAAGAAAAAACATAATCCCTCATCACAAAAGAGCTCCCTACCTTAACTCTCCCCCGATTTCCTTTTCTTCCAGACAAGGAATTTCATTCTTGTTAACGATCTTGCATAATTTGACTGAATTGTTTCAATAATTATTATCCATAAAGCGTATTAACACCAATAAATTCCATAATACGTTATTAGGGCTTGAACCCATTTTATCTTTAACTAATTGTAAAGCTTTAATATTTGTTGACACCTTAGCTTCCTGGTCACAAAAGAGCTCCCTGCCATGACCCTCCCCGGGTTTTCTTTTCTTTTGGATTGCTGACGAGTCATAGGAAATTTTGAAAATGCAAAAAGATACATCTATTCAATTGCATTATGAAACTTTTTCCAAGAAGCATGATATCAAGCAGGAAGTACATAGGTAGGAAAATTGGCAAAAGACACATGGGGTAGGAGAGAATAAGAAAAAACCTGCTACATCCCTGATATCATTTGATAAGAAAGACGAGAAAATGATCAATTCAATTCAGGTTGGGCTTAAAAATAAAATTTCATTATCAACATCTAAATCCGACAATATGAGGTCCATACTAAAGATAAAGAATCCTACAAGCCATTTTGAGGACCATTTGAGGTCTGATGTTGCTAGTGCAGTGCCTACAAGCCATTTTGATAACCATTTGAGGTCTGATGTTTCTGGTGCAGTATCTTTAATAATTGAGCCAGAGTTAAAGAAAACAAAGAGATATTTTAAAAGGTCATCAAAGAGTGAAAGCAATATTCATAATGATGGAGACAATATTTTGAATTTTTATTCTTATCTTGAAGAATTTAGGATACAATCACCAGATACAGGCATTATTTCAGAGCAGACCATGAGTGAAAAGCAGTTTGGTCAGAAAGCGCAATGCATGGAAAATGAAATTAGAGTTCTCGATTAATGCATGAAAGTGAGTTCCTAGATCGTAGAAAAATAGTGACAGATAACATTGTCAGCAATTTTGAATCTTTTAAACATGGAAACAATGAACAGAGCATTCAAGGTTCAAATTGTAAAGAAAATTTGAAGGGTGAAAAATATTTTGAAAATGTTCATGAAAATTATGTTCCTAATGTCAAAGATTATGTGCTTTCTACATTTGTGACTAAAGACAATGAAGTTAGGGTAGTTCTGAACACTTCTTTGCATCATAATTCCATTCTGAAGAAGAAAAGAAAGCTCTTGAAGAAACATAATTCAGGGTTATCAACTCTACCAGAGAGATCAGATAATCAAATAAAGATACATATTTGCACGGAAGAAGAAAACCAAGAAAAACTAAACCATAATCTAACTAGCTGGGAAATAACAAATATAGTCATAAGCATAAGCTCAGGTCGGTCTACAAATGACCAGCTGTGATAACGTGTGACAAAAATGAGAGCCTAGCTCATATTGATGACTTGTAAGTATAGTGCAAATTTTAGCTCATGTAGACTATTTTGATATTCTTTACTCCAAACTTGTTATGAATGAAAATATGTTAAACATTCAATAAGACTTACCCATAATTAATCAACTTTATTTTTAGTGGAACCATAAAATAATAGCATAGCAAGTGGAGAGATGCAACAAATTGCCAAAATGAAACCAGTCTTGTGTGAATCCAAGAAAAATGTCAGTAATCACTGCAAGGTATGCTCCTAAAACAACCCGAGTTGAAAAATAGGATGATGGATGACTTGACATGACACTTGGTGCTAATAGTTGAGAAGAGCAATCTAGAAGCCTCACCAGACCCTGAGGGGACAGATATTGATCTTGATAGAATATCTATTTGGCCTAATATGTTTGAGCCTATTTTTATAGTAGAGTTTAATCGTGTTGGCATAAGCAACTTCAGCTATAGATTTCTTACTATTGATTTTTCTGAGCAGCATCGAGAGCCCTTCTTTTAGGAGAATGGGACCACCTAGTTTGAGACCACGGTGAAGACTCAACCTAGTGTTGAGTGACCATTCTATTGAATGGTAGATATCTGGTTTGGGACCATGATATAGACCCAATTATGTCCTAGATAGACTCAACCTAGTGTTGAGTGACCATTCTGTTGAATGGTATACATCTAGTCTGGGACCACGATGTGGACCAATCTAATACTGGTAGACTCATCTTAGTTTTGAGTAGCCACTCTCTTGGAGAGTGGAGGTACCTGGTCTGTTACCAAGAAGGCACTATAAACCCTAGACTGGGTCTAGGCATGTGGCACCTTGACCCAGATCTATGGGCTTTGTGTACTTCTCCAAGGATTAGCTACCCTTGGTTAAGTTACCCTAGTACTAGATCTAGTTGTCACACAGAGTGTGAGATAAAAGCATTAGTAACTCTCTTGATTTATGATGATGTACTTTTGGAATAAAAAAGGACCACGGGTAATGACCACAGGGGCACTTGGAAAAAGGCTAAAGTCAAAAGTCAAAATAAATAAGGACTTTTGGATTATAGAAAAGGACCACAAGTAAAAGTCAAAAATAAATAAGGACTTTTTGGGTAAAAGTCAAAGTCACTATAAGACCTTTTTGGTAAGAAGGTAAAAGTGAAATTAGGAAAAGATTAAAATATTATTATTTTTATCTTTCCTAATTTTGGCCCGCTTACAAGTGAATGAAGACTATAAAAGAAGATCAAGTCTTCTCATTATTGTTGGAGACATTTACCATCATACTCACTCTTTCGGTCAAATTGGCCTAGTTAAACCACTATCCTAAGTTTAATTGACATCAGTGGAGCATTAAATACCATCATCCCAGTCACTCCCATGCCTACCTACAGTCAAGGAGGCTAACTTAGCCTTCTCCTACAGTCAAGGAGGCTAACTGGAGCACTCCAGGGGTGATCTGTGTGACATTAATGCACCTAACTGTTAACTGTTGGTTACAATCAGTTCAACCGATCAGTTACAGTCAGTTAAGGTTCCTCCATTCATTAAATATATTATTTAATGATTATTTAATGATTATTTAATGATTATTTAATTATTATTTAATGAACTGGAGTTAACAAGGTGCCTTCACCAACTTCTGATGGTCAGCTTAGCTTCAGTTAACCTCATCAGGGTTTATTGGAGTCATGTAGGACTAGCACTTAATAGTTGGATTGCTATGACATGTGTTTGATCTCCTTTAGATGAGATTCAGTCATTTATTGCACTCTGACTTCAGTTAGGGTTGGTGAGTCAATTAGGGTTTTGGTCAAGTGGTTAACTGAGTGAGATTGCATGGCAAAGAGTCAGTTAAGCTAGACTCGCTCACTGAATTTGAATTGTCCCTTAGGTATTCGAATTATTCATGGAGTTAAGCTATTGCTATGCATGGAAATTGTAATCCTTTATTGTTTATATAATATACATAGAGGAAACCTATTTGGTATTCCAGTTATTTCCAATTCATGAGTATTTGTTAATTATTCTTTGATGATTTTAATTTCTAGTTCCTAGATCATGTGCAAGATTTAATAATTATTACACACAAGTTTGCTCTGATAGGTGAAGCTGCTATTTCTACTGAAGAAGATGGTTTTCTTGCCTCAGCTAGGGCATCCTCAGCAAACCCTCAGCTAGGGTTTTTATCAACAATTCATTCTCAGAAAATTTTGTGGGAAGCCTTCTTCATATTTTTCCAAGCAGCCTTGCCTTCTTCTTAGCAACCCCCTCTTATTCAATGCTGATCCATTTTGTTTATGGGTAGAATTTTTAAGGCTCGGCCCTCTCTCCATTTCCCTAGGGAAGCCACGCATGTAGGGTTTTCCTACTAGCAAACCCTTGGGCAGCCTTCGGGCCAATTTGTGAGGGTTGCGGGCTGCTAACAGTTTGTTGTAGCAGTGGTTGGCAGACCCTTTAGGGCCTTGGGCTGTCAATTGACAGACCCTAAGTGCCACAGGGAGCCCTTGAACCTGCCCAATAGGCTTTGGGAAGAAGGACGGGCAACAGGAAATAGTGAGGCTGCAGATCGGGCAACTAGGCAGATCTGTACAAATCCGTATGGATCTGTATGAGCGTACAGTTGTACAGCAAAAAGGTACAACTAGAGAATTGGACACGTGGAGAAAAAATAAATTAGAAGACATTGAACTCATAAATACATATTAAAAAAAAATACAACCAACCAAATAGAAAAAAATCAAAACGAGACTAGAGGGTTGTGAATCATCAGACTATTAAGTCATAAATTTTATTTAATTGTCTTCTTTGAATGATTACTTTTTGTAGGATTCATGTCAAAATTATTTTAGGTTAGCATAGTATAAAGGAATGGTATTGGGGTCCAATTCTGACCTCCCATTAGTTTTATTCTTGAATGTTTCCAAACCAAATTGGAAGAAAAAATCGAGTGTTGTCTTCATGAATTGCACCCTTCATGAAGACAACACCCAACTCATAAACCTTCAATCCTTTTTAGTTAATAAGTAATGCTGATAGTGGAGGATGTTAAATCTTGGAAAGAACCTCATTTATTTTAGTGTGACCTAAAAGGAATGATTTCCATTTTGAAGAGAAGGTATGACCCGTAAGGTGACACCACCTTAAGCCACTCTACATTAAAATGTATATTCCTATTGAGGAGTTCATCTCTCATCCCCTGTTGTGTAGAAGCATTGATACACAACTCAGTATAAAATGGGCACCAAATCTACATCAAAGAATAGATGTAGGAAGCAAAAAGAGTCTACTTTATTCTTATAGCATCTCCAAGGAGAGAGAATATCACCATCCAGAATCTAGATCAATGTTTTAACCCACTGTTTTTTGGTATCAGTTTTTGTGAAGCTTTTAAGACAAGTTTGTCAGTAAAAAATGTCCTATGTAATTTTGAAATTTTT
Organism: Pseudotsuga menziesii; assembly: GCA_001517045.1. NCBI lineage: Eukaryota > Viridiplantae > Streptophyta > Pinopsida > Pinales > Pinaceae > Pseudotsuga > Pseudotsuga menziesii. Next base: position 175,130 of record LPNX010897669.1, read on the forward strand.
GGATTATGTATATCAAGGGATTGGACTAGTGTCATTATATATAACATACAATTGATAAATGGCTTGATAGTAATATATTTTTAGTTATATATGAATTGGAAAAGTCTCATAGGTATATTAGAATAAAAGAGAAAGAAGCATCTTATATGCTTGCGATCTCTTATTTCTAAATGTAAATACTAAATGAATTCCACCAGTTCTATTTTGGTGACATATACTACACTTTTTTGTTTAGCCAAAAACCATGACTAAAGAAGTGAAACTAGCAATACCTAAATCAAAGTCATAGTACATTCGGATTCAGTTTGGAGTAGTTTCTAGAGTAAAAGGAAATAAAATTTTCACAGCTTGAAATAGCCTTCCAATAATAAATGTTTTCCAAACTTATCAATTGTACAAGGAATTCTTGAGATAAAATCATTTTGAGTTTCCGCTACAATAAAAATTTCCATTCTGATAGGGCCTAAATATATTGAAACCCATTACTTCCATATAGCAAATGGATGTTTCTCATAAACAATCACCAAGATAGATTTCTAGAAAAATAACCCAAATATTAGAGATCAAAATTCAAGTCAATGTGTGGTTTAGCAAATAATACATATAATTCCTTCTTCCAAATGCTTGGAAGATAATAATTACCTCAAAGCATAGTCCCATATTTTATTCATGACATCCCAACTAGAAACATTACCATCCTTCAAAGATGGAATCACTTGTTGAAAAATACAATACAACTGAGATCCATTGAAAGCATCCTTTTATATAATTTTCAAATCCAAAGCAATTTACATCTCTAGAAGATTAAAAATTGAAGAATATTAACCTCAGAAAACTAAAAACATAAGAATATTGGTCCATTTTTCTCTTTACAAATCAATCTAGAATGATTGAAATAGACTACTAGGATCCCAAGAATCAACCCTAATTTGATTTGCATTTAATGAGTTGGTTTTCCATCTAAAACTGATTTTTACAGTTCATTAGTTAGACAACTAATAAATCTCCTAAAGAGATCATCTTCTTGACATGTCAACACCACTGAATGAAAATGGACATGCACCCAGATGAACACTCTAAATTTGAGATTCCTTCTACTAGGAAAAAATTCCCAACTCATGCAATAATGGATCTTAATTAAATGCACTAACGCTAAATAAAAATTAATTAAACTAAGGTCTTACTAAAATAGATTGTCTTTTTATTCAAATATGTGAAAATTGAAATTTTGTCCCTAAAATAGGATCTTTTAAAAAATAGAAAACACGTGATGAACAGAGCCTTTCAACAGCTTGTAAAACACCCAGTGAAAAAGGTCAATATGGAATCAATTGGTCATCCAAAATATCCTTTGAAAAAAAGGCATTGTTTAATGACTAATACCAATCCTTTTGGCAATACTCTTACCTTAAAAAAACATATTGATTGATTGGAACTTTGGAGGGGCTCTTTTAGAGATACAACTAGCCATAAGGCATAGATGGAAAAGAAATCTAAGAGGAATATAGAATAGTTATTTTTTCCATTTGGAAAATGTTAATATCTTGTTGTCCTAGATCGCCAATCTGAAGTTTCTAAATTAAGTTGTCGATTTTCCTTCCCAATCTTCAATTTGCGTTTCAAATTGCATTATAGAATGACTTATGATGGATATCCCTACCAATTTGTATGGCATGTGCTCTAGATGATACATGGTGCAAATAAAATGTAAGATTATACAGATGGGATTAGTGTTTGTTAATATTATCAATATTTCTACATGTAGGATTCTCAAACAGGGAGCATCTAGCATATGGTCATATAAAAGAGGAATAAAAAAATAACATTCCATAAAAAGCCTTCTTTGACCTATCCACAGTCAATTATTTTACTGTAAACATATTTGCTGAAAACAGAAGTTAATGGCATTATAACAAATAGAAACTGATCACTAGGCTTTGGCAATAGTTGAAAACTGTTACTGATCACTTTCTTACACAAAAAGTTGGCTAAGAACCTAGATATTAGCCATGTTCACATGAACCGTTATGTTGCAACTTTGTATAAATTCTGTTGCATCTTTTACAAAACATTTGACCTTCGTTTACGAATCATCTTGGTGCTAGGTGAAATGCTTTTCAATATTTTCTAGCTCTTCCAAGCCGAAAGGGATTTCCACGTAACATTTCTGAGACTATATGACTTTTTCATGATGCAGATTGGACCCAGAGGTACTCCCTTCTTCAGTGCACTGTAAATAGGAGTGGCACATAAGCTATGGGGTGGTAGGGGACTATGAGGCTTCCAGATAATATTACTTTTCATAGAAAACCTAACCTCCTTCACACTTTTCTCACCAATCTTACCACAACTATTGAATATGCTAGGGCCGGTTGATGAACTTGGAACTCTAGCCACCCTATTCTATACACTTTTTACCCTTTTCCTTTTATTGACCCAGTGTTTGAAGGAGATACTGGATATTCCAAAGACATAACATGTGAATCAGACTAATCAATACTATCACCTAGTTCTGTAGCAACTTTATCAAACTCCTGAAAATTTGAGATCACCAAATTGCCAAATCCCATGAAATCTTGAAAGCCACTATCAATGGATGGCATGCTTTGGTCATTATTTGCACCATCATCTGTGTTGACTACACTATTATGAAAAAACGTGGACCACCTATCTATCTCCCATCCCATCGTTGGCAATATTGCTGGTGAGAATCTTAGCAAGATCAATGAAGTATACCAGGTCTTTGTGCCAGCCAGTTGCATTTGAAGAAAGAATTTCAAAGCCTCATCAGCGATGCATTTATGGGCATACCCTGATATCATTGCGTCAATATACTAAATCCATAGTCCTAGTATTTAAAATAAATAACATTAAAATCACTTGCCCAAATCATTTAAAGGTCCGATCTAATATCGCTCATAAACAATCACATATAAATTAACCAAGTAAAACAAATTAAAGAACTCTGTAATTTATAAACAGAGGTCGTGGTATTGACCCTTTTGGGTTCAACAACCCAATTCATAGGCCTCATTAAAACAACCATAACATATACACAAACAATAACAAATTACATGACTCTGCAAGTATTTCCATATAATGAATTAAACACCATATCACCCATAGGAAACGCTTTCATTTATAAACCATATCAAAATCTCTACACAGTTCCAAATAATTACAATGGGAACATGAATCGAATCCTATGGGCATACAAGCCCAACTCACATCTATAAATTAAAAATACAACTCATTACATCAACCACGAACAGGATTGAAACCCTGTGTGTATTGTTTACGAAGGCCACGCTATACATACAACGTATGCAGGCTACATTAATAAAATCAATAATATTACAAGAACAAACCATTATGCTACAGTTAAGTTGTAAGACTTAAGCTCTGCCTCTGCGCACTAAGTTATACCTCAGCCAAATTAAATAACAAAACTGTTTCCATAAACTACAAACAAGCACTGTCAACATTTTCACTACAAGGACGAACGCCATCATGGGTTATACCCTTGGCTCCTTCAGAGCCCACATTATATTCTAAACCAAGGAAATCATAAACAGTAATGCAACCATCTGAAGCTATGCACAACATCTACATAAGCTAAGCTACGGCTTATAAAATTAAAATACAAACATATTACACACTAAAAGATTGAACAAATAAAGCTATCGCAACAATCGTAGGATGGCTCATGCCACACACGGCATGGCCTCAACCCATGCGATGACCTCTATTATAGTAAAGATCTAAATAAACCATTTATACACAGTCCTTGAATAAAGGCTAAATGCCATAGTTAACCCACAGAGAAACAAATGGCGTGGTATAATTCAACACATACCCAGTAAGCATGTTAACCATTCCCATTTCATAAGCATAGAGTATATATTATGCATAGGAATGCCAAAATCCTAAGTCAAGTAATTACATAGTCGTGCCATGGGCTTTGACACCATTTCAAGCAATGGTGTTGCCTAGGCATGAAATCCTCAAATTCCATAATACATTTACCATAACAAATATTTACACAGAGCCAGTGAGAGAACAAGTTTGCTTCACGGAAAAAAATGCCATGCTAAACATTTAAAAACCCAAGTCTTGTAGCACAGGACCGTAGGCTCATCAAAATGCCACAGAGAATCCCCAAACCAAATCGACGAAACAAAATGCAGATAGGGCGAGAGACAACAAGCATAGGCTTGCTTGAGCCACACTGCTCTTCGCCACCCCTTGGCACCTACAAATACCCAAGCAAAACTAGGATGAGAGGTATGGCAACGAAAGGAGACACAAAACAAAAATGAATTGTAGACATAAAATTCAAAAAAAAAATCATACCTTTGAAGCCTGGAGGTCACCTCCATTTCCCCTTCTTAGAGCCAAGATCAAACCCCAAACAACCAAGCGAAATGACAAGCCCATCGTGATCTAGGCCCTCTGCTTAGGCTTCCACAAAAACCAAGGTGCATTAATGGCACCAGCTGGTATCCAATATCAAAGCCAAAAAACCCACTTTTCCATAGTTAAGTTTCATTGCAAAACATTGGTCTCCATTCCCATGCAAGGCTTAAGCCCCAACGTATATGGTGCAACCATATGGTATTTTCGCCACCCCATAGCATATTAAAAAGTTAATACATTATCAAGGTTTAGTGTAATGTATAACCCATACATTATATCATGTGCCAACCCAAAGGCTTTACACCTTGTGCCAAGTAGAACATAGAGTATGCAATGTTTAGACCATAGGCTTAAATCCTTATTACAATATGTTTTCTATAAGGCTTAAGGCTTAAGAAACATGGCATATGAAATATGCCATGTTAATAATTAACATTTATAAAAACCAAAGGTCTGTTTTTTAAGCCAATTTTTTTACTTGCAAATAGAAAATGTAGGTTCTGTTAATATTTTTAATAAAATAAACTTAGGACGCAAATATACTAGGATATAAAAGGCGAAACATAAACCCTAGTGCAGTGTAAGAAGTAAATAGGAAATTTAGTTGTGATAGCTAAATTGACGAAAATAGTATTTTAACTTGTTATAAATCTGAGTCGGTAAGGAACCATAGCAACAAGAAGTAGGTCTTTTATGATCAAGGTTTTAGTTCTCTTTAAAATAAGACTCCATTGCAAAGTATGATCTACATATGAAATAAAAAGAGGTGCCTTAGTTCAAAGAAGTAAGTAAGCCTGCAAACAAGTAAACACTTTTACCTCTCAGACTCTCATGGGAGAACGAGTCCCGCCACTCCGCTCACTTTGTTTACACAAACAAAGTTAAGATAGGAATTTTTAAATAACGAGTAAGACTATGCAGAAAAGAAGCATATAATCAAGTAACGACACATACACGAAAAATGTATAATCATAAGAACTAAGTGGTAAACAGCAGTACGGCATCGTAAGTAAAATACATCAATAATAATGACTGAAAGTAAAATGATAGAACGTAAGAATGACTTTCAAGTAAACAGTGGTACATATAGTGTACGATATATTTTCGCAAGTCAAATAATGTTCCGTATAGGTAGTATTTACTAGCCTAATCATTGTTTTTTTTTCAATTTTTTGGGACATTACAATTGAAGTAGCAAGTGAGCCTTACTATCTAGATAAATTAGATCACTTCTTGTGTTACACTACAAATGGAAGCCTTCACGTTTGTAATATGGGAGGTGATATTTTGAAAACGTTGGAAGACCACAATATTTTTGGCTCCGACTTTTATAGGGGTAGCCATAACATTACAAACCAGAAGGATATTGTCATTTTTGTTTGTAGTTCTTATGAGTCTAAAGAGTGTTTGATAAATATTAGTAGTTTTATTATGGGACAGTTTCTAGCAAATATTGCAATTGAGGATGATTCTCAAATCATAGAGGCGACACTGGCATAACACTCCAAACCCACGAAAACTTTGCAAAACCACAAAAATTCTGTGCGTTCCCTATGCTCCCTCGGTGGAAATAATTTGCATCTCCAACACTGCACCTGCACAAAAACCATGAAAACTGTCTGTGTGCCCTATGCTCCCTCCACAAAAACCATTTGCATCTCCAACACTGCAAACCATGCAAACCCTAACTCCGCCTAACCCATACATATAATTAACTTGCACAAAGAGGCGATTTTCTTATAAGACCATTCACTAAATTCACATAGTTGTTTCACGAGGATCTAGTTTTACTTATTGGGGATGACCATTATGAGATGATCTAAGCGCCTATGACTGACCAAACTAAACTGAAACTTAATAATCATAATCCTCGAAGAAAATATCCATCCCAAAATTCCTAGTATGATATTAGGGTAGATAAACCAACCGACTTCAAGCTCCATCCTGAAAGAAAATTGTCTATTGAATGAGTTTTCAAGAGCTATCCTTGGGTCATCACCACCATCCATATAGAAAAAGTAGTTGCACCATTTAATTCATTTTTCTATGAGAGGTGGCGTAGTTGTATTGCTCTTCTAGTTGCATGAGATGGGAGGCAATCTTTATGTATTTGACCTTGTCCTTCCCTCATTTCTGTTGTAATCCTGTAATGAACTATTGAGGACTGGTTTCAAGCATATAAATGCAGTCTTAAGATTGATCTCTCCCTATGATTCGATGTTGCTTTATGCCTACTTTGGCATCCGAAAACATCTTCCATTCGAAACGATATGAAAACCCTCTGCGTGCATGCTCCCTCTACGAAATTTTTTGCATATGGAAACAATTTGAAATAAAAAAAATCCCCAAAGTATTGGGGTATTTATAAAATATATTGTTTTGAATTTTTTTTATTTTTTAACCCCCAATATGAACAAACGTGTTATAATATTGGTCCATGAGTGACTCCCTCGTGGATAGTTGTAAAACTTAAAATTAATCTTCAACTATTTGATTATTAGATACAACTAGGAGCTTAACTCCATCCATTATTACATACAACTATTAGCTTAACTCCAATTATTTTAAAACTATTACACTAAATTCAACTCTAATCACAGTTATATTAGAGAACTAATATTAGCGTAATTATTAGATACAACTATTAGCTTAACTCCAATGATTTTACAACTATTAGCTTAACTTCAACTCTAATCACTTAAGGGCGGTCGCATGAAGTTGGTTCCACTTTTTGGTGCCACTTAGGAAATAAAAAATGCACTTCCGAAGTGCAAATCAAGAAAGCATATGCGTTATTGATGGTACGTTCAGAATAACCCGAGCCCAAACACAAGGCTAAGGTTCGTGGAAATGTATATCGCATATGCGATCTGCAACATTTACAAAATGCATATGCGATATATCGCTTATATGATACTAAATTTTATTTGTTATGAAGTATGGGAAAATTGTTTCTTCCAATTTATTCCATATGAAAATTAATGTGGTTCATGCTCATTCTTAGCTTAATTGTAAGAATAGCTCATGGCTAGCATAAGTTAGGTAGAGATGCATTCTACATCTATAAATATATCTACATAATAGGGTCTTAAAATAGAATAAAATCACAAAAAAACGTACACATCCAAAGGACAATTGGGTCCACATAGTAGTCAAAAGTGCCATCACAAATGAAATAGGTTCTAATTGGGACCTCCAATTGGACACTCTATCCTTGTTGATGAAGGGTCATTTTCCCCTATCAATGCATCTTAAGTGGGCCAAAATTTCCACCATATCAAGAGGCATGAGCATCCCAAATCAAAACTAAGGAGCCTAGAGTGTTGGGTAGGAAAATTTAATTATGCATAAACATCCAACCATCCCAAATACAAATTAATTTGGGTGGGATGATGAAAGGCCTGCCAAACTGACCCAAAGAAAGTACTAGTAGCATATAGTTGTTCCAAGCTTCATAGGAAACACAAGGAACATCCAAAATGTGCATTGGTTGAGTTGGAGGGAAACTCAACACATTTGTCGCGTAATTTGAACTCCCTTTCTTATATTTAAAGACCACGTGAAACTATTGTAGGTAGGAGGCATGTTTGAGATGGAATTGTTCTTAACTCTTAGACTATGAATTCAAAAGATTAAGGGATGATTATTAGTACAAAAATTGTTTTCCTTATCCAAAACATAATGGCACCATTGCTTCAAGGCCTTCACTAGATCTCAAAATTCTTTGTCATACGTGTTGTACTTCAGATTGGTGTTTGTCAAAGTCTTGGAATGATAGTTCGTGGGATGACCAACCCATTCTAATATGGCACTAGTAGCATAGTGTGAAGCATTTGTCTCAATCTCAAAGGGATATTGCGAATCCAAAAGGTGCAAAACCAATTTCAAATACAATGTAGTGTTTGAGTTCCAAGAACTCTCATCCATTAACTTTGTTAGGAAAACACAAGTGGATTGGAGATTTGATGTAGGGGGTATGAAATGTGAGATAAATGAGTAGTAAAATGTTGATAAAAATTTAGGCCACTGATAAATAACTTTTCAAGCAACAACAATGAGGGGATGAGCTAGTTAACAAGAGCTTGTACATTGGCAAGATGAACACCTATTCCAATTTTATCAATAAGAAGTCCTAGATAGTGAATGGATGTTTCCCAATACAATACTTTTTGTGAGTAACCTGCAATTTGTGAGTTCGAAGCAGCTTTAGTACCAAGTGCACACATAGGTTCTCTTCCTACGTTTTACTAAAAATGATAATTTTTTCAAGATATATCACAATGAAAATCCTTGGATGGAGAAGAAACTTAGTCTTAAATCAATCTTATAGGTGTCACTAGAACTCATGCAAACCTAATGATGTCATCCCATTCAACAATTTCATCTTGGTAAAGAATTTGTTACCCTTGGAAATCATCATACTGTGACAAGGGATAGCAATTTTTTGTAGTGATCTTATTAAGAGCACGAGAATCTTTGACAGGGAACCATTTCTATGCTTTTGGAATAATGAAGGAAAAGGATCCATTAGGGGAAGAACTAGGTTGGATATGGCCAGATCCCATAAGGGATTAATCTTATGTTCTAATTCAATAACTTTATGTGGAGATAATTGGTAAGAAAAAGCATTTGTATGGAGGCACCAAAAATTAAATCAATGAAGTATTGGATAGAACAAGTTGGGGGGAGACCCTCAAGAAGTTGAAAGGAATTTGAAAACTTATTGGCTAAAGGTTTATTAGTGGGAGGAGTAATTTTGGAATCATGATCAAGTTTAATAAGGAATTCCACACAGAGATAAGCATTTGCTCAAACTCACTCGAAAAACTACAACATTGCCAAACATGTTATTTTTTTGGAAGGGGGCCACAAAAGAAGCATATCGCACTTGCAATATTCAAAAGCAAAAAAAAAATAAAACAGAGGTCGCAGGCCCCTCAAATCTCATTTTCAAAGCATCGGGACAGTGAAAAAACGCAGGAGCAAAAAACCGTAAGTGCGATTTGCATTTGACCTTTTCGAGGTCGAGGTCGAGGTCGAAGCCAAGTTCGAGGTGGATTTCTCCAATGGCAGGTAAATGCTAGTTCAATCCTTTTCATTTAGCCTTCCATTCTTTAATTTGTTTCATAATTTCATTGTTTTGATAATTATTTTGAACAAATTTAAAAAAATAATTGAATGTGAACAATCAAATAATGATTCTAAGTAAAATAACTTGAAATTTTATGTTTAAATCTTAACATACAACAAAAATGAACAACAGAATGTGGAAAACCCACCCTCTAATAACCCACAACCAAACCCAGACCCAGAGGGGGAACAAGATAGAAACACACAGATTATTGCACGCTTGGCATCATTGAGGCACCTTAGCTCATCTATTAGAGGGGGGGGTCGTTTGAGAGATTCTTTAGTCGATGCCTTGGACATAATAACAAACACAATTTCCAATGCCCAAGGAGCTCTGTACAACATTACCTCGTACAGAGAATGTAGGAGGAAATACTACTCTAATGGATTGACTCATAAAGACATCAAAGCCCTCAAAATTACAAAAGACCAGTTATTTTCATTATTTTGGGACCCTAGCACCGGATTGGTTCCACCCACCAGTAGAACACACATTTCCATAGACTGGTGCATTGAACCAAATATAAAAGCTAATTGGATGGATCGTTGGTATATGGTATTTGATGAATACCCCCATGGGAATAAGGACATCCCATTTTATTTCATTAGGAAGTTGTATGTAGAATTCATCCTAGGGAAACATGTTAACTACTTCAATCTCTTAGGCAACCAGGGTGTTGGTCATGGGATGCCCCAAGATAGGGAAGAAGCCAAGACAGATCCCAACCGTGTGCCACGACCACCATGCACACCAAAACCCCCTCAGGTATATCCTCCTGCAGTTCATGTCATTGAGTATACACAGGAGGAATTACTTGACATGGCAGAGACATTGCTTGAGCATGGGACTGATGTCCAAGGCAATGTAGACCAAGGGACTGGCACTTCTACGGTGGGCCCATCTACATATCACAGAGGAGATGCAGAGTCTTCAGAGCATCGTGTTACTCCACACCCTTGCACATCATGTGGAGGCATATGTTATGGCCCTGCTTCCAACTTCCGAGATGATGGATTACTTTGCTTTGTAAGTAAAACTCATTATTTTAATATTATATTTTGTTTCATGTCAAAATATTCAATTGTTTCACACTTTATTTCTATTTAATTATCTAACAATTTATGTGAACAAATATACAGCTGGAGTCCCATGGCACACCACAGTCGCATAGTCCATCGATCAATGTTGATAACATTGATGCGGCTGTCAATATTGCTTATGGGTTTGGTTCTTCACCAATAGGGGTAAGAACTATACTTGTTAATTTGTCAACTTTATTTATATATTTATAGTATATATTGTAATGTATTCAATATGTATCCTAATTTTGATACTTGACATGTTTTGTGCAGGTTGCCCAGGAAGAGTATATTGTCTCACATCCTATTCCCTCTCATGCAGAGGTAGATTCGCAAACACGGGTATTATTTGAAATATGCTTTTAATTATGTTTCGCTTTGTTTGGAAAAATCATTTTGTAACTTACATATCGCTTTGACATATGTTACTTTATGTAGGAACCTGTTGTGACAGTGGTTCTTGAAGAGCACCAAAGCGAGGTTGTTGTCAACCCACCTCTTCCCCCCAAACAGGTATGTATGTTTCACTTTATTTGGTAGTTCATAATTTTACTTCTAGGTTGTATATGTGTCTCTGATTCACTATTTTATATGAAATTGACATATATATGCTACTTTATATGTAGGCCCCTAGTGAGGCGCCGGTGCGTGAAGAGCACCAAACCGGTGGCCCACCGTTGACGAGCCAACAGGTATGTTTATGTAGATCGATTTCTTTGTACGTTTGTGTACATATATTGATCAAGTAACATTCAATATGTATCCTAATTTTGATATGTAACATTTTTTATGCAGGTTTCCCATGATGAGTATATTGTCTCGCAGCCTATTCCCTCTCATGCAGAGGTAGATTCGCAGACACAGGTATTATTTGAAATATGCTTTTAATTATGTTTCGCTTTGTTTGGAAAAATCATTTTGTAACTTACATATCGCTTTGACATTTATGTTACTTTATGTAGGAACCTATTGTGACAGTGGTGCTTAAAGAGCACCAAAGCGAGGTTGTTGTCAACCCACCTCTTCCCCCCAAACAAGTACATGTACATGTTTCGCTTTCTTTGGTAGTTCATCATTTTCCTTCCAAATAGTATATATGTCTTTGATTCACTATTTTATATGAAATTGGAATATATATATGCTAATTTATATGTAGGACCCTAGTGAGGCATCGGTGCGTGAAGAGCACCAAACCAGTGGCCCACCTTTGACGAGCCAGCAGGTATGTTTATGTCTAGATCACTTTCTTTGTACGTTTGTGTGTACATATCTTTCTCTGATTTGGTGCTTGAAGAAACCCAAATTGGTGACCCTCTCCCCCCCAAGGTACATGTATATTTGTTGACATTGGCATATATATATATTTTTTATGCATCCTGATAGTGAGCAAGTGGTGCAAGAAGAGAACCCAATCAGGGTCGCTGTCAGTGAGGCACTAGGACCGTGATTACTTACTCACGTACAGTAAGTAGAAATGTTATTTTGGTTTCAAGGAATTTGAGCAAATGTATATAGAATTTTTAAAGGTTGGTAAATTAACTTACAAATGTTGGTTTTTCTGCAGTCTCCACTGATGAGACCTATCCCTCTTGTTCAACGATGGGGATCACTAGTGAGCAGTCGCAAAAGAAAGCTACACTTCTCCGAAGACTCTGGAAGTGGCAGCAAAATAGGGGATAACTAGAAAAAATGTATAGGGGGCTTACATAGATGTATCTTTTTGTTCATATGTATACACACATATGTACTTTTTGATCCACTATTTTGTATTATGGCCATGTGGCATGGCAATTTTTGTACAACATTATTGCTATATACATATATAATATAAAGCAAGGTTCAAATTTATACATATATATGGTTGACTTGATCTTGGAACATGATATCATGGTTGACTTGGTCTTGGAACATTATATGTGTGGATGACCTATGTGATATAATGATATGTGTGGTTCGTGCATGTGTGCTAACTTAAATGAATTGGCAATACTTAAAGGAAGAATTTAAAGGACTCATCAACTTTTTAACATCATACAATTCTAACATGTACAATAACATATACCCTAATTTACACACAGTAACACACACTAACATACTCTACAATTCTAACATGTACACAATAGCATACTCTACATTACCCTACGACAAGTTAACATCATACCATAAAGCACATCTCATGACTTACCCTACATTACCCTACCTTGTTTCGTCTCATAAAGCACATCTCATGACTTGCATGATTATGCACCAAACCCTAGTTGGACATCTCATACCTTGTCTCAAGGCCCTAATTCTAGAGCATGCAACTTGGTGACTCATCAACTCATCAACTTTTTAACATCATACAATTTTAACATGTACAATAACATATACCCTAATTTACACACAGTAACACACACTAACATACTCTACAATTCTAACATGTACACAATAACATACTCTACATTACCCTACGACAAGTTAACATCATACCATACTATGATACAATAACATGTACCATAACATAAGATACTATTTCAATATGTACCATTATCTAACTCAACCAAAATAGTGAAATATATATACATTGATATTACATGTCACCTTTATTTGAATCACAAGGAAGAAACCAAATAGGGCCCTTCAATTATCTCTTTGAACTCCATATCTTCCAGGATTTGACTTGCTTAAGGAAGATAATCAACAATAATTTTTAGTTCCCAAAAACATGCTGAAAATAAATACATACTAAAGAGTAGCAGTATTTGACAATTAAAGGTCTTGTTTAACATCCAATTTATAGTGAGATCCTAGTCAACAAAAACCTAGAGAGTTTTTACACCACCATTGAAAGCACATTTTATCAAGAGCATTGTGGCCATTAATTATCCAAAGTTGTGTGTTCCAATGCCAGCTCCAACTTTATATACTTATTGACATGTATATATATATCATTTAGAAAAAGAAGATGCCCTGTGATACTAAAATGCAGATCACTTTGATATGCACCATCAAGGAAACCCATGACTTTGATATGTAAGCTACCATGGGAAAAGAATTAGATGTACATGTGTTTAGTGTACTTTTTGAGACATGTGCGTTTAGTGTTTAGTTGGTGCATGAAAGTATCAAGGTGATTGAATGTGTTTGTAGTTCACTCTCCTAACTTGCATGATTGCTCACCAAACCCTAGTTGGACATCTCATACCTTGTCTTGACCCTAGTTGGAGCATGCCACAATAATGTTTAGTTCCCAATAATGTTGTTGTGCATGCAAGTATTTTTGATCTCATGTGTTTGTAGTTGACTCGAGCCTAACTTGCATGATTTCTCACCAAACCCTAGTTGGACATCCCATACCTTGTCTTGACCCTAGTTGGAGCATGCACAACTTGATGACTCATGAAACCCTAGTTGGTGCATGTGCAAGTATTGGTGATCTCATGTGTTTGTAGTTGACTCTCCTAACTTGCATGATTGCTCACCAAACCCTAGTTGGACATCTATGACCTTATCTTGACCCTAGTTCGAGCATGCAAGTATTGGTGATCATGTGTTTGTAGTTCACTCTCATAACTTGCATGATTACGCACCAAACCCTAGTTGGACATCTCATACCTTGTCTTGACCCTAATTGGAGCATGCCACAATAATGTTTGGTTCCAAATAATGTTTGTGCATGCAAGTATTGGTGATCTCATGTGTTTGTAGTTGACTCTCCTGACTTGCATGATTGCTCACCAAACCCTAGTTGGACATCTCATACCTTGTCTTGACCCTAGTTGGAGCATGCACAACTTGGTGACTCATGAAACCCTAGTTGGTGCATGTGAAAGTATTAGTGATCTCATGTGTTTGTAGTTGACTCTCTTAACTTGCATGATTGCTCACCAAACCCTTTTTGGACATCTATGACCTTGTCTTGACCCTAGCTGGAGCATGCAAGTATTGGTGATCATGTGTTTGTAGTTCACTCTCATAACTTTCATGATTACGCACCAAACCCTAGTTGGACATCTCATACCTTGTCTTGAACCTAATTGGATCATGCCACAATAATGTTTAGTTCCCAATAATGTTGGTGCATGCAAGTATTGGTGATCTCATGTGTTTGTAGTTGACTCTCCTTACTTGCATGATTGCTCACCAAACCCTAGTTGGACATCTCATACCTTGTCTTGACCCTAGTTGGAGCATGCACAACTTGGTGACTCATGAAACCCTAGTTTGTGCATGCAAGTATTGGTAATCTCATGTGTTTGTAGTTGACTCTCCTAACTTGCATGATTGCTCAACAAACCCTAGTTGGACATCTCATACCTTGTCTTGACCCTAGTTGGAGCATGCCACAATAATGTTTAGTTCCCAATAACATGCTGAAAATAAATGTACTAAAGAGTAGCAGTATTTGCATCAATTAGGTCTTGTTTAACATCCAATTTATAGTGAGATCCTAGTCAACAAAAACCTAGAGAGTTTTTACACCACCATTGAAAGCACATTTTTTCAAGAGCATTCTGGCCATTAATTATCCAAAGTTGTGTGTTCCAATGCCATCTCCAACTTTATACTTACTAACATGCATATATCATTTAGAAAAATAAGATGCCTTGTGATACTAAAATTCGGATCTCTTTGATATGCACCATCAAGGAAACCCATGACTTTGATATGTAAGCTACCATGGGAAAATAATTCTAGATGTACATGTGTTTAGTGTACTTTTTGAGACATGTGTGTTTAGTGTTTAGTTGGTGCATGCAAGTATCAAGGTGATCATGTGTTTGTAGTTCACTCTCCTAACTTGCATGATTGCTCACCAAATGCTAGTTGGACATTTCATACCTTGTCTTGACCCTAGTTGGAGAATGCCACAATAATGTTTAGTTCCCAATAATGTTGTTGTGCATGCAAGTATTGGTGATCTCATGTGTTTGTAGTTGACTCTTCTAACTTGCATGATTTCTCACCAAACCCTAGTTGGAAATCTCATACCTTGTCTTGACCCAGGTTGGAGCATGCACAACTTGGTGACTCATGAAACTCTAGTTGGTGCATGTAAGCATTGGTGATCTCATGTGTTTGTAGTTGACTCTCCTAACTTGCATGATTGCTCACAAAACCCTAGGTGGGCATCTCATGTACCTTGTCTTGACCCTAGTTGGAGCATGCCACAATAAGGTTTAGTTCCCAATAACATGCTGAAAATAAATGTACTAAAGAGTAGCAGTATTTGCTCCAATTAGGTCTTGTTTAACATCCAATTTATAGTGAGATCCTAGTCAATAAAAACCTAGAGTGTTCTTACACCACCATTGAAAGCACATTTTATCAAGAGCATTGAGGCCATTAATTATCCAAGGTTGTTTGTTCCAATGCCAGTTCCAACTTTATACTTGTTGACATGCATATATCAAAGAAAAATATGCACCATCAAGGAAACCCATGACTTTGATATGCAAGCTACCATGGGAAAAGAATTAGATGTACATGTGTTTAGTGTACTTTTTGAGACAATGATTGAATAAGAGATTAATTATTGAACAAAAGAATGGTTGTTTCCTCAAGTAGAACTCATAACTAAGTTCATCCCTAGCCAAATCCCCCATATGACCATGTAGAAATAATTAATTTATGATGATTTTGAGTTCTCTTTTTCCATACCAATGCCACTAACAATCATAATAAAAGCACATCTCATACGTTGTTCCATCTCATAAAGCACATCTCATGGCTTGCAAGATTACGCACCAAACCCTAGTTGGACATCTCATACCTTGTCTCAAGACCCTAATTCCAGAGCATGCAACTTGGTGACTCATGAAAGCCTAGTTGGTGTGCATGCAAGTATTGGTGATCACGTGTAGGCTAGTTCACTCTCCTAACTTGCATTTAATTGCTCTCCAAACCCTAGTTGGACATAAAATAACTTGTCTTGACCCTAGTTGGAGCATGCAAAATGGTGACTCATGAAAGCCTAGTTGGTGCATGCAAGAATTGGTGATCATGTGTTTCTAGTTCCCTGTCCTAATTAAATGTATATATATTAAACTAAAAACATCAAGAAATGTAAATTTCAACAACTTGAGACCTTGTTATTTTCCGAACTAAATTTGGTGGTGTCTAAAGACACCATTCTTGGCGCCTCCAATGTGCTGTAGATGGTGTTTGTATCCTAGGCACACCAAAGGCTAGACATTAGTAACATCATAAGAAAGAAAAGAGAACCCAATGAAAATGTGCAAACATGGTTTACATAATGCACATGACAATGCACTCATACAAGTAGGCCATCCGGATCATCTCTGGTGCCGATAGTGTCCATCAATATTTCGTGCTCTATATGAGGTAGCAAGTGTTGTACATGTGACCTATTTTTGTGAGCAAGTGTGCAGAGCTTGATGTTTGTACCAACTACTAGGTTGGTGAAGTGGTATACAATAGCTCCTGGTCTATAATCCTGATATACATACCCACCCTTCCTTTTCTGTTGTGCTGCAAGTGTCAAGTACTCCCCTTTTATAACCATCGAGCCAGTTGGGAATTCAATATTTTCATCATCTGTAACAGGTTCTAGAAGGGCTTGTCTCCCCTCTAAGGAACGTGCCAAGGAATAGTCAGAACCCCATTCATTATTTTTCGGGGCAACCACTGCATATATCTGACCTGTGAAGGGAAATAGGTTGAGTTAACAATTTACATTTTGTAAATAAGGTATTGCATATCTAATTTATACATAAATTAAATTATACAAAGGTCAAGTAAACAATTGACATAGGTGGTCATTTTCTTATTTAGGTACTACTCATGTACCTGCTTGTATGAGATCCGATATGTTGATCATAGTCTCTAGAAATATGTGTCTGGTCATATTCCAAATGGTCTATTTCAATGCCCCAGCTGAAATTGGTGCCAAGTGTCACTCGATCCCATGTATCAACGGTATCCGTATGCTCACAATCACCCCATTCACCAATGCTATAGGAACTGCAAAAGTGAGCCTTCAATCTTGTCCAAATTTGTAGGGCCGAGTTGTCTGAGCTTCTAATTGAATGAAACTGTCGAGTTCCATGCACTGGGTTCAGCCGAGGTGTTTGTGATCAGTCCACATTTGTAACCTCCCAGAATATTCTTCACACTAAGTGTTCCCTTGTTGCTTTTTCTCCCATGACAGATGCACACCATTGGACTATAGATGCAGCGTCTTGAAGGTGAGCACCTATAAACTTCATCTCTTCCCTTCGAAGGGCAGTTTTAATCCATGCACTAGCACCATCGTGCTCTCCTTTTCCATGACCAGTTTCAAAGTAGTTCCATACATGTGGCACCTTGTATTTTAGGTGCAACAAACAAAACCATTCAAATACACGTGCATTCTTGAATTGTCCAGCACAACCATCTGACCAAATGAAATGACGATAAAATGGTATATTCATAGCTATCACGTGGTCATAGAATAATTTAAATAAATGTTGCATGTAATGGATGTCATGGGTCCGGTCGTCACTTATGTAGAAGTGACTTTCTTTCAGTATCACACGTTTCTCTTCACTGCTATCTTTCCCATGTCGATACGTGATATGCACCATTATGCTCACCTGCTCTAAGTGATAGTATTGACTTTGAATTTCATTTTGTGGTTGTAGGGTGTAATTTTCAGCAAAGTCAACCACTGATAGTATTGTTCCGAGAGGGAAGGTGTCCCGGCATATTCTGAATTTCTCATCTTGCCACCATGCCATATCGTCATGTTGAATGTACTGTTGGATCTTTCCACGAAACTCTGGAATAAAATCACACACTCGAACCTGGTACATGAATATTAATATGTCAATAAACCACATAAAAAAATGTGTGTGTACACGTGAATATTAATTTGTCAATATTCAATAATTTACCTATGAAGTCACCAGTTTAATCTTCCTGCTTCTTTCCCATCATTTAGCTGATATGTCTCATACTGGTAGTTCTGCTTCTCAACAATTGCATTCCCGAATGCTTGATCTTCACTTTCATGGATGCAATCAGACCATAAGGATAGCCCACCACAATTGTTGCAAGAACCGTCTACACATTGTTTTAAGTAATGTGTCTGCCCATCATGCCTCGGACACATGAGGCTATGGATGAAATATCTGGATGAAATTGGCAGTACTGTACTTGAGCATTCCTGCACATGGTTAGGATGCAAAAAACGATGTATATGTGCAAATGTATGGTAATATAGGTCAAACTCTATGTGGTATATACAACAACAACTGTTCAAGATGGTATTGATTCTAACATACTAAGGCTTGCATTTTTCAAAAGATATTTTCCCGAGCCTTAGCTCTACATGGGCAACTTTAAACATCTCGAACAGTTGAGTTTGTGTCATGTCAAGATAATGCTTAACATGAGGTTCAGTGTGATGAGAACCCCTACAATGTTTTAACACATCCTTCGTGTTAGAAGAAGGACTAGTGTTATCATGCCAAATCGTTTGCACTAGGCCCTTCACTGCTTCGACTAACTTCAAGGCTTTGTGGGGAAACCTACCGCTAAATGCCCATAATGTTTCCATTTGTCCCTCTACATCAAGGTTGTCTCTTCTTACTGAATATTTTTTAAGAGTCTTTGGATGTAAAGGAACAATTTCTGATGTGCATTTAAGTAAACGACGTTGTCTTGTGGATCTACATACAATTGATTCAGCCAATACACGATGAGCCACATTACAGTCTTTTGAACGAGTTTTTTTACCAATCGATGTGAATGCAGTAGCAAGAGATTTAACAATGTGATTACTTGATTCCATATTCTTCATTGTTGTTATGCCTAAATTTCTTCGAATAGTTTCCATATTTCTAGATTTAAGCAAAGCTAAAAACAGTTGGAATTTACCGGCTTCGGATTTGTTATCAAAATATTGTTTCATTATTTGAGAAGAATGACAAAGGATAGTGCGTTTAGACACCTTACCTTCCATGGAATTCAATCTGCTCTCATCCACTTGTATTCATTTAGGAGTTCTCTTTCGTTTTGATGCAAAATTTCTTGCCGTTTGAAATGCTGGAGTGATGTTTACATCCACTACCGGCTCACAACTTCGATTAGGAGATTGAACCACCGAACATGGTTGTTGCTGAGTCATGTTTGCATCGGGAGTAACATAATTATTGAATTGTTCACAAGATTGTCCATCTACTAATGGATTAATAATATCAACTTCCATATAACCAGCTTCTCTTAATGTTGCATTATCTTCCTTAGCCTCTACGTCAGGTATCTCTTGAGGGGGAATGGGAACTATTTGCTCATGTAATGAATGCCGACGATTTCTTGAATCTTCCCTTTTTTTTGTTTTTTATTTTCTGCTTCTTCCGGTGTAAGCACCTTCCTTGCTGACTTTCTTCCTCTATTATGTACATTCCTCATTGAAATCCACCCAAACCTGTACAAGACTATACAATTATGTATGTAATGATAAAAAATTGCATGTCCAACAATTCTCTGTGCGCGGGTTCAGACGAATTATGTCTTTTGATACGTTAAAGGTGGCCAACACAACGCCACCCTACATTTTCTATAAAACATATATCACATTTCCGATATAACGCACCTACTATATATCACATATGCGATATTGAATTTTAGCTTTTTAATGAAGGGATAGGGTTTTCCATAACGCATTCCCGATATATTGCATATGCGATTTATTGCATATACGATATATCACATATGCGATTTAGTTCTCAATGAAAATGTGTTATTTACATTTTTCTAGATATGATGAAGATGAGGGTGATGAACATTGAGGGTGTCCATGAGCATGATGATGATGAGTATGAGGGTGAGGGTGTCGATGAGGATGAGGGTGAGGGTGTTGATGATGATGAGGATGAGCGTGTTGATGATGGTGAGGATGAGTCTGATAACCAATGATGATGAGGATGAGGATGATGATAAGGATGAGGATGATGATGATGATGACCATGATGATGATGATGAGGATGAGGGTCATGGTGATGATGAGGAGGATGATGACTATGATGATGATGATGAGGATGAGGGTGATGGTGATGATGAGGATGAGGGTGATGGTGACGATGATCATGATGAGGATGAGGGTGATGATGAAGATGATGGTGAACAATGATGGTGATGATGAGGAGTATGATGACTATGATGATGATGATGATGAGGATGAGGGTGATGGTGATGATGAGGATGAGGGATGATGATGATGATGATGATGATGATGATGACAACGAGGATGGTGATGATGATGATGATCAGGACGAGGATGGTGATGATGATGAGGATGATGAGGATGATGAAGATGATGGTGAACAATGATGGTGATGATGAGGAGGATGATGACAATGATGATGATGATGAGGATGAGGGTGATGATGATGGTGATGATGATGATGATGATGATGATGAGGATGATGATGATGATGATGATGATGATGATGATGATGAGGATGAGGGTGATGATGATGAGGATGAGGATTATGATGATGATGATGATGATGATGATGATGATGATGAGGATGTTGATGATGTTGAGGATGAGGGTGTCGATGAAGACGATGAGGAGGAGGAGGAGGAAGAGGAGGAGGGTGATGATGATGATGAGGATGAGGGTGATGATGATAATGATGAGGAGGATGGTGAACAATGATGGTGATGATGATGATGCTGATGATGATGATGATGATGATGAGGACGACGAGGATGAGGACGACGAGGATGGTGAACAATGATGGTGATGATGAGGAGGATGATGACCATGATGATGATGATGACCATGATGATGATGACCATGATGATGATGATGATGATCATGATCATGATCATGATCATGATGATGACCATGATGATGACGGTGATGAACATGATGATGATGAGGATGAGGATTATGATGATGATGATGATGAGGATGCTGATGATGTTGAGGATGAGGGTGTCGATGAAGATGATGACCATGATGATGATGACAATGATGATGATGATGATGAGGAGGAGGAGGAGGAGGAGGATGAGGGTGATGAACGTGATGATGATGAGGATGGGGATTATGATGATGATGATGATGAAGATGCTGATGATGTTGAGGATGAGGGTGTCGATGAAGATGAAGACCATGATGATGATGACAATGATGATGATGATGATGAGAAGGAGGACGAGGGTGATGAACGTGATGATGACGAGGATGAGGATTATGATGATGATGATGATGAGGATGCTGATGATGTTGAGGATGAGGGTGTTGACGAAGATGATGACCATGATGATGATGACAATGATAATGGTGATGATGATGAGGGTGATGATCGTGATGATGATGAGGATGAGGGTTATGATGATGATGATGAGGATGAGGATGCTGATGATGTTGGATGAGGCTGTCGATGAAGATGATTACCATGATGATGATGATGACCATGATGATGATGACTATGATGATGAGGATGATGACAATGATTATGATGATGATGATGATGATGACCATGATGATGATGATGAGGATGAGGGTGATGAACGATGATCATTATGAGGGTGATGAGGATGAGGATTATGAGGGTGATGAGGATGAGGATTAGGATGAGGGTGATGATGAAGATGATGGTGAAAAATGATGGTCATGATGAGGAGGATGATGACCATGATGATGATGACAATGATGATGATGACCATGACAATGATGAAAATGAGGGTGATGATGTTGAGGATGAGGGTGTCGATGAAGATGATGACCATGATGATGATGACTATGATGCATCTAATGATGATGATGATGATGATGATGATGAGGGTGATGAATGTGATGATGATGAGGATGAGGATTATGATGATGATGATGACGAGGACGTTGATGATGTTTAGGATGAGGTTGTCGATGAACATGATGACCATGTTGATGATGATGACCATGATGATGATGATGAGGATGAGGGTGATGAATAATGATGATGATGATGAGGATGAGGGTGATGAACGATGATGATGAGGATCGCGGTTGATGATGATGAGGATGAGGGTGATGATGATGATGAGGATGAAGGTGATGATGAAGATGATGATGACGATCATGAATATGATGATGATGATGAGGATGATGATGAGGATGAGGATTATGAGGGTGATGAGGATGAGGATTAGGATGAGGGTGACGATGAAGATGATGGTGAACAATGATGGTGATGATGAGGAGGATGATGACCATGATGATGATGATGACCATGATGATGATGACAATGAGGATGATGATGATGATGATGATAATGATGATCATGATGATGATCATGATGATGATGATGAGGATGAGGATTATGATGATGATGATGATGAGGATGCTGATGATGTTGAGGATGAGGGTGTCGATGAAGATGATGACCATGATGATGATGATGACCATGATGATGATGATGACCATGATGATGATGACAATGATGATGATGATGATGAGGGTGAGGGTGATGAACGTGATGATGATGAGGATGCGGATTATGATGATGATGATGATGAGGATGTTCATGATGTTGAGGATGAGGGTGTCAATGAAGATCATGACCATGATGATGATGACAATGATGATGATGATGAGGAGGAGGAGGATGAGGGTGATGAACGTGATGATGATGAGGATGAGGATTATGATGATGATGATTATGAGGATGTTGATGATGTTGAGGATGACCATGATGATGATGATGACCATGCTGATGATGATGACCATGATGATGATGACAATGATGATCATGATCATGATCATGATCATGATAATGAGGATGAGTATGAGGGTGATGAACGATGATGATGAGGATCGAGGTTGATGATGATGAGGATGAGGGTGACGATGATGATGAGGATGGGGGTGACGATGAAGATGATGATGAGGAGGATGGTGATGAGGAGGACAATGATGAATATGATGATGACGATGAGGATGAGGCTGTCGATGAAGATGATGATGATGGTGAGGATGAGGGTGATGAACAATGCTGATGAGGGTGATGATGACGATGAGGATGAGGATGATCGTGATGATGAGGAGGATGATGAGTATGATGATGATGAGGAGGAGGAGGGTGATGATGATGAGGAGGAGGATGGTGATGATGACCATGATGAAGCTGTTGAGGATGAGGGTGATGATGATGATGATGATGATGAGGATGAGGATGAGGATGATGATGATGATGATGAGGATGAGGATGAGGATGAGGGTGATGATGACCATGATGATGATGATGATGATGATGATGATGACCATGATGATGATGGTGAGGATGAGGGTGATGATGATGATGAGGGTGATGATGAGGATGATGATGGTGATGACCATGATGATGATGATGAGGATGATGATGATGAGGGTGATGATGATGATGAGGTTGATGATGATGATGAGGGTGATGATGATGATGAGGTTGACGATGATGATGAGGTTGATGAGGATGAGGATGAGGATGATGATGATGATGATGATGAGGAGGAGGATGAGGATGACCATGATGAAGCTGATGAAGATGAGGATGATGATGATGATGAAAATGAGGATGATGATGATGGTGATGATGATGATGATGATGATGACCATGATGATCATGATTAGGATGAGGATTATGATGATGATGATGATGATGAGGGTGATGATGATGATGAGGTTGACGATGGTGATGATGAGGATGAGGATGAGGATGAGGATGATGACGGTGACGACCATGATGAAGCTGATGAGGATAAGGGTGATGATGAGGAGGAGGAGCAGGAGGATGAGGATGAGGAGGAGGAGGAGGAGGATGAGGATGAGGGTGATGACATCTGATGATGATGATGATGACGACGATGACCATGACAATGCTGATGAGGATGAGGGTGATGATGATGATGATGAAGATGAGGATGAGGGTGATGATGATGATGATGAAGATGAGGATGAGGGTGATGATGATGATGATGAAGCTGATGAGGGTGATGGTGATGACGATGATGATGAACAATGATGATGATTATGAGGAGGAGGAGGAGGATGACTATATGATGATGATGATGATGAAGATGAGGATGAGGGTGATGATGATGATGAGGAGGATGAGGGTGGTGATGATGATGAGGATGAGGGTGGTGAACAATGATGCGTTAGGACAAAAAAAATTAGTTAAAATTTACCTATAGCACCATTAGAATTTATCTAGTTCAATTATACTAGCAACATTAAAGAACTTCCATGAAGTAATCTATAGTGGGAACCCACCACCCGTACAACTTTGAAGTAGCTAGTGACATTGTGAATCTAGAATCCATACCACATAAATTAGCTCTGAACATAATTCTATATATCGCATATGCGATATAATGCATATGCGATATGAATAATCTATAACACATATGCAATATAACGCATATGCGATATACCTTATTCATATTGCATATGCGTTATATCGCATATGCGATATGGATAAGCTATATCGCATATGCGTTATTTGAAAATTTAAATAATTGGCGGGAATAAGGTTTGGCATTAGGTTTGGAAGCAGCTTCAGAATACCAAACCTATTAGCTAGGACAAATCAACCAGGGCTATTGCTTGTCTTTTAGAACTCTGTCAATATGCTCAGATTAGATGACATGTATTGATATGACATACACAATATTTTTTATGAAAATGTATGATATTGTAGAGTACGAAATGACGATTCTGAATATATAATTTTTTCCTTCAAAACTATGTTTTATTTATTTATAATCATTTTCCTAAATGACACACATTAGTTTTCAAAAATACATACATCAATTGTTTGTTATATAACTTTTGATTTCCATCACCATTTCCCAAAAAAACTATATGGTGCACTAGAAGAGATCAAGCTCTACGATCTTATATTAAGAAATCAAGGATTTCATTAATTTTTTCCCCTAATGTGTTGCACCCGCACATAAGGTTTTAATTTCAAACTTTTCTGACTTCAATAATTAATAATAATAAAAATAATTCATGAAAATTTCCGAATAAATAGTTTTTCACTAAGCCCATATGTCCTTTATATGTCCGCAAGATTTTATCCCAAATGGACATCATTTACCTCATATATTGCTACACCCACACAAACATATATGTTAAGATGTGCTGAAAACTTGAAAAACCACTTTCACAGAAACTAATTTAATAATCATTTGCACACATTTTCTATACATAAATTCTATATATTGTGAAAGCTGATTCAATTACCTATATTTTCTCTTTTTACTTCATCTTCAAATAAGTTAGGTAAGTACCCCTAATTGTCACCTAAAATCAGAGTTCTCTGTTTATTCCAATATTATGTGGCATCTAAAGTGTCCTTAAAGGAGTCCATGATTGTGCATCAGCCCATAGCCTACTTAAAACTCAATAAAAATAGAATAAATGTTGTTATAGCCTACTTAGGTATCCTTTTGAGGATGGTAGAGATTTTACTACTTAGAAGACTCTAGACTCAAGTTCAATTTCAATGGATCCAAAGTGAGGATGAGCTTTACCAGCTTTGTGGGAACGACTACTACATCTCAAATAGGCCATGAAGGACATAAATACAAGCCTAA
Source organism: Pseudotsuga menziesii (assembly GCA_001517045.1). Taxonomy (NCBI): domain Eukaryota; kingdom Viridiplantae; phylum Streptophyta; class Pinopsida; order Pinales; family Pinaceae; genus Pseudotsuga; species Pseudotsuga menziesii. Next base: position 201,314 of record LPNX010897669.1, read on the forward strand.
ATATCAGAGAGTATCAGAGTATCATAATTCGAAACTAACTTCTCCTTCTAAAATGGTACCCACCTCTCTCTTGGAGGTGCAGATTTGGGATTGAAAAGTAAGTTATCCTCTAAAGGAAGGATAGAAAGGCAAAAGAAAGGCAATGAAAGTGAGGGAAGTACTCCATATTTGAATAATTCTAAGCCAATATAAGAAAAAGAAGAAATTGAAAGAAAGCAAAACCTTTCTCATTGAAGGAAAACTCACCACCTACCCTTCAATCAAATAGAAATGTTTTAGTAAAGTAAGACAACGATTTCCATTATTACATATATCATAATAACCACTTATGTAAGTATACGCCTATATTAAAAAAACCTATTAATAAAAATTAATAACATTTTGAAATTTTTTTTTATCATGAAAATAAGTTCCACCTAATTATTTGCCCCTTCTTTGAAACGGTTTCTTAAGATTTTCAATAGAATTTTGACGCGAAGCATATGCCCATCAAATTCCAAGCCTTCCTCAATAACTTGAGTTAAAATGAGAAATTCATTACATGAAATAGGCATTACATAGATTATTTTAACACACTTATCAAATATAAAAACCATATGGACTTTATGTAACAATTCTATAATATAAATTTAAAATAAAACACACATGTATAATAAAAATATGTAAGAACCCAGTCCGGTAACAGAGCTCATTCATGCCTATTGGAGAAGAGCAAGCAGAGACGCTTTTATGCAGCCTGACATAGAAAAAAATGGAGATCCATGTTGGTGAAGCGAGTGGGCTATAATTCCCTCGTTTATGGATCATATTGTATAAAAGCAATTGAATCTTTGACCTTGAAGTAGCTGCCAACACTTTTAGGATAAAGAGGACCCAGCATGGGTAAAGCACTGAACAGAGAGAGATTGGAATACCTAAGGGCCATTAATGTGCAGATCCAATAGGAGAACTGACACTTGAAGGAGAAGGTACATATGTTTTACCGTAGGATATCAGAGCTAGAAAAGGACCTTGGGACCTCTGACAAATTGTTTCCTTTGTGTTTGGTTTACTTTGTTGAACGCCAAGACTCTCTCACCGCTATTATGGCAGATTGGGGCAAGAGTAGAGTTTAGCTCGTGCAATTGGGAAAGAAAGTAATTAAGCTAAGCTGGATAATTGAAAAGAGGAGAGGTTCACTTAGATGATGTCTCAGTTGTTCCAAGAATTTGTAGTGAAGGAGGAGGCATTGTCCAAACTACAGGTAGCTGTCCAAGAGACCAAGGAAGCTCAAGCACCTTCCATTGCTACTGCAGAAGCCAACACCATAGCTTATACAAGCATGGTAAGCTCACCCTCTATAGACCTTTGTAAAGATCGCCTAGGTTCTTTTTTCAAACATACTTTAAGCATAGGTTCCAAGATATTAAGACAGATGGGTTAGATGGCCAAGGAATAGGTAATAGAATGAAAGGAATTGCAAGCCCCCCAAACTCTGCTCTGCTAAACCGAGGGTCAAAAATGAAGGCCTAGTTTTTTGTGGCACAGTTAGAAAGGCCATGCATGTCCACCAAGATCACATTTGTGAAGGCAAGAGATGTTGCGGAATTAGTCTGCTCATCAGAATAAAGAGTGCTAGCAACGAATGAAGATGGCAGCACATTACTTATTCATCTTTCTTGTGGCAAATTGCAGAAAGGAAGTGATGAGGAAAGTGAAAAGACTCGGTCTGCACCAGCACTCAGAATAAGTAGCAGGCAGATCAGCTGAAACAAGAAGAACAAGAGGTACGCATCAGGCAATACATCCCTTCCTTTTCAAATTTTTGCTATCATTGCAAGTTGAGCGGACATTGGGAAGTCAAGTGTTGGAGGCTTCATCCCAGGAACCGCACAGTCAATAGAATAGTGTGGAGAGGGAAAAGTAAAGGGAATTACGAATATATTCCTGCATCTCCAGCCCAAGGTCACACTGCCTGCACCACCTTCTGTTTCATGCCTCCCATTTATTAATCAGTCCTTTGTGTTATGCCCAATATTCTAGTAGTGGCCATAGCAGCAACAGGAGGGCAAGGCTGACACAGCTGTGGATAGTTCTATGTATTGCACCTAACTTTATTATAGTTGTAGCACCACGGTGGAGGATGGTTTAAATCATTTTATGATGCGTGGTTATCCCAGTTTTGAGTCTGGCCTCTATTCCCAACCCCTACTAACTCTACCATGAATAGGTTCTTATCAAAGCTCTCAATCAACACATATAATGTGTAAAAAGACTCTGTATAGTGGGTGTTTACCCTGCAAAAGTAAAAATGTAAACCATTGCAGTGCTACTATATTATACAGTAGCGGGAAATGTTGGGGATAATTACACCTAGATTTTGGCATATATCACAAATGAAACCATCCTCNAAGCGCTCAATCAACACATATAATGTGTAAAAAGACTCTGTATAGTGGGTGTTTACCCTGCAAAAGTCAAAATGTAAACCATTGCAGTGCTACTATATTATACAGTAGCGGGAAATGTTGGGGATAATTACACCTAGATTTTGGCATATATCACAAATGAAACCATCCTCCTTACCCACAAATGGATTCACAATAGCAATAGTATATCTCTATAACATGGAACAATCATTCCACAAATGTACTTCTACCTTACATAGTGTGTACCACATTTTTGCCTACTTTCCTCCCTTCATCAGCTCTTGAATCCACACAGACAGAACTGTTAGCTTCTACTAGAACTACACCAATCTTGGTGGAGCCAATCTTGGAATAGATGATCAACCAATCCACTGATGGACTCCAACCACATTGCAAACTTTAATGCTTATAACTACATCAACAATTGTTGTTGCAACAACGATAACGGTATCTATAATGGCCCATCAATAAACCATTCCTTTCGCTATACCTACTGGATGGTGTAACTTAAATGGCTCATTAGATCCAAAAAAACACAACTGATCATACTCCCAGATATTTTATATAACATTTTGATTTATCTCCTCTAATTAGTATCTTATTTATATACGGATTAACATCTTAAGGAAAGAAATTATTTGAATAGTAAGTAATTGAAAGCTTTCAAATAATTTATGGAGGAAAAAGCATGATTCTTAGATAAAGAGTAAGATGAAAAGCTGTAGGTAAATGGAATAGAATCTATATTTTATGTTCTTATTGCCTTGTTTCTCAACAACCGACCTTGCCCGATGCGGATAAGCGAATTCGTACCTTCATTTTTGCCCTATTCTGCTTATGATTTTTCCTCCCTCTATCATAGGTAGTCGAGCATCATTTTAGGAAGTAACCATCTCTACAGGCTTTCCCAGCTTGTAAGTTAAGGTTCCAGCTGCAGTTGCCGCCAATGCCGTTGCCATGATGGATNAGTACCCATCTCTACAGGCTTTCCCAGCTTGTAAGTTAAGGTTCCAGCTGCAGTTGCCGCCAATGCCGTTGCCATGATGGATTTATGATCGTGGATACTTGCTGTTGCTAAACAGAACACACGGGGGTCTGTCCCTCCCCTGGGTGGGAGCACTTAGGTTAGGGCCTAATGAATGGTAGGAGTTGGAAGAGAGCTGTCGGTGTTTCGTATTTCCAGTTCGGACAGACTAAACACCTTCAAGAGTAAGTATAAAAGCGGATTCACAGACTATATAAGTATCAGTATGCTAGGGAGCTTGGCCACACCCCCACTAGTGAGGAGATCAATATCACATGCCTGAGGAATAAAGAATCTATTTTATATATGGGATAACCCCCCCACTTCACGAGGTGTTTGTGTGATCAATGTTTCATCGCTTGTGTTACGTGATGATTCATCATTATATATGATGTCGGGTTTCGCCGTGCAATAAATTGATCCGCTTCGTGGTATCGGTCAGTCACGTCTCTAATCCGATTCATGTGGGGTTCATTCAGTGTTCAGTCTACAGGTTCAATTCCTCCTTTATATTACTAAAAGGGGTGCCAAATTCTCTCTCCCTCGACCTAACGTTTCAAGAGTTCTCTCTATCTCCCTGTTGATCCCTTGCGGTATTTGATCTTAATTTATTGCAGAGCGATAAAATAAGTGAATTTTATTAAGACAGGAGGGGACTTGATGCTACTTGACTAGCATTTACCTGTTTGCAGTCTTTCCCTCAACAATATATTGGATTAGTTTTTATGTCAATAATAAGAAATAAGTGTAGTTTTTTGGGGGCTGGGGGCTGGCTGGGTTGACCCCCAAAGACTTTCCGGTTGGACACTAAGTCCGTAATAGTAGGGTTGGTTATCAGCCCTGAAGCCCTCACTACACTAATTTATATATGCTCTTCGCGTCCTCCTTCCTTTCACTTCGTTAAATAAAGATCCTTACATACATATAGGTGATATCGAGCGAGTAATCCTATTCTGCACGTTACGTGATCAATGAAATATGGAACATCATGCCTCCCTCCATGTTACACGATAAATCTAATATGCATCCCCGTTCTGTTGGTTCCTATCGGTCGAGAGGTTCACCGGTGCATCGATGCTCTATCCCCCTCCTCTCCCTATTGATAGTTATAAGTCGAGCCCTCCCCCAATAACCACTACTATACTATGACTATGGGCACGGGCTGTGAGGTCGAGCGTCCCTCAATCAATCTCCACATTCAAGCTATGCATGCGACCTTCTCGACCAGAGGGATGTTATTTATGCATGCTCAACAAACTACAGCTAGACGGGATAGGTAAGGGAAAGTCCCCTATCTACTATATAATATAGGGAGAGGGACCGAACGACATACATCCATCTCCCCTCTCCCGTGACTCTGATGACTAAGGTTCCCTGCCTGCCCCTACTATACTATACTATATAAATAAGGCAGGGCGACTAAGGAAGCAAGCTATTCCTTCATATCCCCTCTCCCGCCATTCTGGATGACATAAGAGAGTTTAGGGAGATAGCATTCACTCAATAGTAGGGAGATTGGAAATTTGCTTAAAGAAAGATGGCATATGATGGGTAGTAATAGCCCAGATGATAGAGAATCTGCTGAACCTGGCCTTCTGAGAACTGGTTAATTTAGTAACAAAAGGTGGCATGTATATTTGGGATCACTAGCATGAGAGCCTAGTTCTCATTGATGGGAATTTCCGGAAGTAAAGGTCCTACGGTGCTTGTCCGCATCGGGCAAGGACTTTAGCTAGTCCAGTTCATAGGGAGCTATACGGCTTAAGACAATCTTCACTCCAATGGATACTTTATTAAAGCTAGTTTTTGGACCAAGGCTAGTAAGATGGAATATTTATACAGACAGGCTTGTCTCTTTAGGCTTTCCACTCTCTTTCTTGTTCAAAGAATGGAGAGGATGTATTATGGCTAGTCACCTATGGCTTCAGACTATAGCAAGAAGTCGAACGAAAGCAAGTGTCTCTTGCCAGCTAGTTTACGCAATGCATGCTTCTGGCCTGACTCCAATGAGCTTAAGAAAGACCTTAGATTCAGCTGACCCAATCTTGCCAATTTACTTCATTTATCCATCAATAGAACGGGAATAGTACCCAGGAAAAGAAATGTGGTGGTTACTACGCACACACTGCGCAAGACACACGTAACAGGCCCTACGTTACATTACATAGGGCTCCGGCGAGATATAGAGGGGGTCGACCTCAGGGCACTAAGTATAGTCTAATTTTTCACTCGCTCACCTCTGGGATGGATAAGCCCCAAGTAACAGGATTCTTATCCTCCTCTATACTAGCCAGTATCGTATTATCAGTAAAGGGCAAGCAGGTTGGCAAATTGTCTTCCCTGGTATATTATCTTATGGGATATCGTCTGCTATTACTGGTAAATCATCTTCTTGCACGGTTCAATTTATTGGAAAACCGATATTGCTAATAAAAGCTAATAAAAATACTTCCGGAAGATTCCTTTTCTTCTAGGGCAGTCCGGCTATGAGTTGAAGAGGTGCTCCCAAATAATAAAGCTAGTTTCTTAAAAGCCAAAATAATAAAGCTAGTTTCTTTCCCAAAACTAAAGAATGAAAAAAGGTAAATTTATCCTACTATGATTTAAGCTGTTTCCCGAGATCCATCCAATCAATCTATGTGGTGTGCTTATAGCCATTCTGTCATTATGCTCTTCCCGCCTTCAAAACTCGCTCCTGCCTATCAGGCGGGGAAATTCTTCCTTACAATAATTCATTTACCAGCTAACGGGCGTGCTATGTCTGCTATTTGGGAGAGGTATGGGAAAAGGGTGATACATCATATCATTATGGCGTTCTAGTCATTGCGGTGCTCCAGCTATTGTTATTATCCTACTACTTAGAATGTTTCAATTAATACGCGGGGCTTGAGGAAATGCAACTGGGGTGCTCATTTCAAAGCCTTCCCTTCTCGTGACGTGTCACTAGACCCCGAACCGGGGTTGTAGAATTAGATTCTATATCTAATAGTAATAGCGCGGAAATCCCACTCCCTGGCTATGGGCGGGCTACGTTCTGAGATGAAGGGCCTTTTTTAACTGGGTGGGCTACATTCTAAGATAACGGGCTGGGATGACTGGCCGTGTTTAATACAACTCACCCTACGGCGGGCATTTATAGGTTTAGGGGGAAGGGAAATTATAGGGAAACCGTTCAATAGGTCGAATACATAGAGGACTTGTTTTTATTATATATATATATGTATAAGAGCGAGTGTTCTTAATTCCGCTATTGATTCAAAGTGTAACCTAATAAGACATAAACGAGGGGGATAAATGAAGAATATTCCACCAGGTGTACAGGAGTATAGGTTTGGGTTTCCCTCAATCAAAATTGAGTCGCTTTTTACTATTCCTTTCCTCCTGGGGGATTGCCTATACTTCAATCTCGAACATCTCCAGCTAACATGGGATTTCCATCTTCAAAATGTTCGGGAGCGGGAGGTGAGTCACACGTAGGATCAGAATCTATGTTTGCTATTCAATTCCTCCTCTTAGGTTTGGACACTCCAAGTAAATCTAGGATGTGATCTTCGTCATCGAAGGAAGGTGGGGCGAATTGAACCCGGATATTCTTGTGTCTCGTTGATGGGAGTCAAGGAGAAGAGGTTGGGTAGAGCAATAGTTGGTTCTTATATTGCTGCTCATTCAGGGCTTGTCTCTGGCTAAAACGAACCATGAGATGTTCCAGAAATCACCGCGACTGTCGGGTGGCTTCTGACCAGACCAGCTGCCATATATTTCGCGATAGCCGTTTTATATAAATCAAATCGTACGTCATGCTCGTTATATTCAGATAGCTATGGAATGTATAAGACTGACAATCCCCTTTCAAGTATTGAAGTGGTCCCGAAGGGCAATCCTGTATTGGGGTAGTCGTTTGAACGTTAGATAATACTGCTTTTTATTGCTTGTCGGATAAGAAATCCATTCAAGTGAAACAGCAGCCATAATTCCCAAAGTCACGAGTGATATTGCACCATCAGACGCAGACAAATCAGAGCATTCCGTCAAGACAAATACTAAGGATCGATCGTTTCGGTGATCTCATTCGAACATGGTAACAAGGGTAACAAGGAGGGGATGTTTTCACAAGACATATAAATCGGGGGCCCAGCTTTTCAATTAGGTCCGCCTATGATGTGACAGGGCCTTGCCATTACTTATGTAACGAAATAAATATCAGGAACGAAGTGCTCGACCAATATGATATCACCCTTCTACCCAGCCTTCATTCGCTGTGCGAACAAGGTGCTACGCTCTTTCCCGACAAAGGAGGGGAAGGAAAGGTATTGAGAAAGTGAGCGAAAAAAGAGAGAAGGTTTTTTATTTACCTCCCTGGACTTGTCTGGAGCTCAATGATAATATGAAAAATGAAAATCAATATCTGAGAATAACTCTAATATATTTTAATATTTTACCTCTTACTCAAATATACTATGATATGATGAAAATATTTATATTATGAAATTTCAATTTAAAAATAAATATCATTCTAATATATTTAGACATTGCAAGATATTTTATCATTTCCTAAAATTTTGTTAAACATTTTACTATACCATTAAGTAATCAAAATAAACATAAAACTATTAAATTTTCAAAAAAAATCGTGGTTGTTTTTTATGTGTCATTCATGACAATTGAAGGTAGATGGCCAATATGAGAGCATAAACCAGTGAAAATGAAATCGTCATTAAAGCTAGGAGAGAAGCAATCCCATCTCACTCAACCTAATAAATTTGGAAAAAAAATAAAAAAATAAATGAAGGCTTTATAAACAATGCGAGTGTCGACCCCATCTCACTCAACCTAATCAATTTGGAAAAAATAAAAATATATAAGTGAAGGCATTACAAACAATGCAAGTGTCGACCCCATTTCATTCAACCTAATCAATTTGGAAAAAATAAAAATATATAAGTGAAGGCTTTACAAACAATGTCAATGTTACACCTGCATCACATTAAAACAAATGGCATGACAATGCCAATGTTACACATTTTTGTATGAAATCAAATTTGCGTATATTTTATAGTAAGGCAATAAATTCCATTATCGCAACTTGTTTGTTGGTGGAACAAAGGAGGGAGAACCAAAATTATGCCAAGCAAATAAGGATATAAGAGGCCCCTTCATTCACTATACATTCACGACAAATTCTATTCTTAACAAAGACCCTTATGTGCAAAACGGTTAAAGAAGGGAGACATAGCTTTATAAGTTTATCCAAGATAAAGTTCATTGCCTTAGAATATAAAGGGTGCACACTTTTATATTCCTTACAATGGGTAGGTCTTTTGGGCAATAAATTCCATTATTCTTAGTTAACTAAACTAGGCCATAGCGAATTTTATAATAAGGCTAATCACATTAAGAATTTAAAAATTAATTCTTCAAACCCTAAAATAAACTTTACCAATATAAATACCATAATACCATGAATTAACCAATACCATATGCCTATAAACCACTAAAAGATAAAGTCATTAATACTAAAATCTAATTATTTTTTTAACTATCTTTCGGTGGCCTTTATTGACAAGATAAAAAAGTGCTTAGCCATGAATATAACACCGACATTGGGCCACTTCATCGATGAGGGAGACGATGATGTTTTTTCGGATAGAAAAAGATTGGAAATTGGAATCCAACTGTAATATTGTATGTACCGACAACTCCCTGATCACTTTGAGCATGTACTCTGTCAAATTGCTAGGACTTAGGATGAATACGTTAGAAGAGATAAACACATCCATTGTTAGAGGAAAACTATGGGGATTCTCTCAGTCTATTCAATATTTGCATTAGAGAGCTGGGAAAAAGATGAGTTCATATAAATTTTCTGGGATTGGAATCGTTATATAAGTGATATGTCCATTGAGTTCTTTGAGGTGAAAGAGAAAAGGGTTTCTATGTGGATGCCTGCGGTATCATGGTGCAAAGGAAAGATGAGAAATCGAAATGAATAGGAGATAAGAAATCCAATGTATAGAGTTGTGTGTCGCCTTACACACAATGCTTTTTCTGTATGAAATCAATCAAATTTGATTATATTTTAAAGCATGGCTTCAAGTTGAGTCATCCTCTCATGCACATTTAACCTTTCTCAATAAATAACCACCACTATAAATATCTTATAGTAAAATCATAACTTAATACTAGGTATTGGGATTCAGTGTCTTTATAAAAGGCATATTGTAGTCTAAACTATCTGCCAGCACCATACTATATAATTTAAATCACAGCTTCCAATTAAGTAATCGTTGGGCCATGATCGTTTAACCTTTGTCAATAAATGCCTCTATGCATCTTATTGTAAAATTAGAACTTAATACCAGCTATTGAAATTCATTTCCTTTATGGGAAAAAAACGCTTATAGTAGTCTAAACTATCTACAAAAATGGCATCACCATCCTTCACATTAGTGCTGCAACAGCAAGGCTGGTTCTTTTTCAAGATGATGACGTTACGAAATTTAAATTTCTAGGAAACTTCAGGAGAAGTTACAATAACCGTGATTTTTAGAGTTACTGTGGAATTGGTAATTCTCTTGAATTAACAATTCTCTGCATGACGCTACTTTGTGAAAATGAACCTGGATTATGCCTGGATTGTGTCTTTCAACAAAAGAGTCCTTTCCTTTCCTGTACAGTGTCAATTATTTAGTCGGTGGTTGGGTGGTAACTTTCCCAGGAAAATAGTTTCTCGTACAATGTCAATTATTTAGCCTGCAGTTGGGTGGTAACATTCCCAGGAAAATAGTTCAGTCCGTGAATTTCTCAAACAAGTTTATTAAACCCTCTTCATCCCATCCCACCCCACCTCAGGTTTTGTCGAGAATCTTCAGTGCTCAGAACAAGAAAATTATAAGCTCATTACCAAGGATGAGAGGGTCGTTAAGGCTGATAACTGGTTAAAAGTGTACTCCCAACCAAAAAAAGTAAAAACAAGTGCTATATTTTGTTTAACTTGAATAGCATACATACACATTCTTTACATTTAGAGTTAAAAGGTGGTTTCCAACTGAATTGGCATGAAAATGGGTTTTAATTGAGTTAAAATATATTATTTGCCTCAAAATTGCTATGTAAAAAAGGACCCCATTGCCCATTATTCTTCTCTATTTCGTGTGCCCAGTTACACTTACAATTTATCTGGATGATGTTGCAAGGCCAAACTGGAGGCCTATCAAATTTTCCTCCTGCAGGAACTGCGTAGCTTCTTCCATTGCGCTAGTAAACGAAGTGACTGACTGCTTCTACTTCACTCACTGGCCTTCCTTCCCTCATCTTAGTATACAGGTAAAGATAAAGCAAGCAACTAGTCTTCCTCATCCTTCTAAGTTTGTAGTTGAAAAGCAAGCAACCAAACAATGAAGCCAGCGTAATAGAAGAAGAAAATGAATATTGTGTGACTGAAACAGAAACATGAGAGTTGGTAATGGTCATGCTTCTCCCTCGTATACATACTTTCGGGCATAGAATTGATCGCCATTGCTTTTCAATGGGTGCATGGCAGTTGAGATGCGTGTGACTTGAAGTGTGTCGTGGGGCGTTGCTTAGGTAGGGAGGGAAAATGTGTATATGGTATACAAATTTTTTTTCCTCGACATGTTGTACTATTTGAAAAGAATTTTCATAGTTCGAATTGAATGCATTTAGCATGGAAGAAGATACAAGATACCAACCTCGCAATAAGTTTTGCAAAGCTCAAAGATTGAATGTCAATTTATGGCCATCACATTATTTGGGAAACTATAAAGATTATGAAGTGACAAGTAAATTATGATTGAAACTCAATTATTTGAGTTAGGTAGGCTGAGATTGAAGTGACATCTAGGTTAGTATTGAATTATTTGGGATGTTAGGATTGATTTATTTGGGAGGTTGTGAAGGTGCTTCATGAAGTGACAATGGATTAGGATTGAAATTCAATTTATTTCTTAAGTGATAGGTAGGTCAATATTGGAATACAATTACTTTTGAAGTGATAGGTATATCAGAATTGCAATTCAATTATTTGGTATAAGTACTTTTCGATTGAAGTGAGCTATGATGAAGGTGGTTTATGAAATAACAATAGATCAAGATTGAAATTCAACTATTTATAAAGTGCAATTATTTGTGACAAGTAGGTCTGAATTGAAGTCACATACCTTGAAGGTATTTTATGAAGTGAAAATAGATCAATATTGGTATTCAAATATTTGTGAAGTGGTAGGTAAGTGAGGAGTGAAATTCAATTATTTGGGACTGGTAGGATCATATTGAAGTGACCTAAAGGTGGTTTTTATATATTAAAAAAATAAATAACACTGTAATACTAATAACAGTATTCCCACCGTATTTCCGTCCACACACGATTGGATGTCTGGCACAAACTGATCATTTTATGCTTACACAACCTTGCCGTCGGGTCTTGGGGCACAAAGTCCCAGGCCTACGTCACCTATATAAACCAATAGGAAGCAAGATAAATCAAAATTTAAATAATTCCACAAAAATAATTGATACAAACTATAGCAAAAATTATATGCTTTTGTTAAATTTAATACAAATTACTCCAAATAATCGCGTTGAGTGATTCATATATATCCCCTTGTCAACAATCATTGCCAACAAAAATCACTCAAAAGCATCCAAAACCTTCAAAAATTAATTATCTCAATACAAACGAGTTGATTTTGGGTGAAATAACCATGAAATGCTATTAAGTCTATTTATGGTCTATTCAGCTAAGGCGAATCTACCTATATCATTGCATTATATTACTACATGGCTTCACAATAGGAAATAGAATAATCACATATATTGGCTAAAAATTGCAACATATAATTTGACTACCAAACCGTATTAATTAATAATATGTTTGACTTCTAAATAAGTAAGAGACAAAATAGGTCCAAGGAAAAGATGGTTATTTATTTGCATGTTAATCATATTATAAAAAATAAATAAATTAATATTTTAAGAAATACTTTTTTAAATAAATTGAAATTAAATATATAAAGAAATTTATAAAATGAATTACATTACTTAACAATTAATAATATAAACATGAATTATATTATGAAATAATAAAAATAATAAATAATAAATTTAAAAATATTGAGGCATGATAACCAATTTTGATCTATAGGACTTTAAAGAAGTAAATAATCCTTTAGTTTTGTTTAAAATTTTATTTTTATCCTCCAAAAGTTTTAAGAAAAGCATTAATAAATCACCATAATTGTGATTCATCAATTAAAATATTAGGAATTTTAGTATTGTGGAAAATATGTTGATCTTCAACATTATTTTGCATTACAAAGATGGCAAATTATTTCATACCACAACATTTTTGGATTTTCCAGCATCGTGTTTCACTTTGGGGCCCATGAGAGTTACACTAGTAGTCAAAACATATATATACTTTTGATCTTCTAGATTGGGTTGGTCACCTTTTAATAATTTCTTAACTTTCTCTTATCCTCTAAATATTTACCGCACCACATCTTATACTTAGATTTAGATATAATAATACTTTTAATATTATAACTATTCTACAAAACAACCTCTTCCTCAACTCCCCAATGATTTCACCATGACTTGGTATCTTTATGTCAACCTCACCTAAGTTGTAGGTGGTTTTGATGAGAATAAGAATCAATTTTAGGAAGCCTCTTGTCTCCCATGTTGTTTATCTTCATCTTGTTCATTATGTAACTAGTCATAGACATGCTCTCAATTGTCGATGAACTCACTTCTATGAGGATGAGAGGATAGGGTGTATTTCCTTTAATTTTGATATAATATGTTATAAATAACTTTTGGATTTGAGATATCATTCTTCATTATTATTTATAGACATTGCAACACCAGACTTCACAACCATATAGTAACTATCGACTCAACATGGGATTTTAGTTATTCTAATCTATTTGAGGGGTTACTTCTAGGCATTGGATCAAATGATTTTCTAAAGTCAACAAAGGAACAAAAAATATTATTTTTTTTAATTCAACACTCCTTAGCAATAATTCTAAGAGTAACAAGGTGGCCCATAGTCGAATTACAACCATGAAATATTGCATGGCATTTAAATATTTTTTCATGACTTTCTAGCCATATGTTGATTTTATTTTCTAGATTAATTCCATATATTTTTGTTGAAGAGGGATAGTCATAATGTCCTAGAATTAAATGGATTGATATTATATCCAATTTTAAAATAATTTATTAGCAATGTTGAAACCATCCAACAGTTCTTCCCAAAATTTAAATCCATTTTCATGCAATGCAAGGAGTGTGGGATTGACAAGAAGGATGAGGAAGTGGTGCTCTCAATTCTCAACAAACTTGGTGTTATAGCTGATTTTACCACACCTCGTTGATCACACATTTATAGCCTTCTTTGTCCCTCTGCAGAGTCTTTGGACCCCATGGACTTATATTATACTTTGATGTTCCAAGATCATCCCCCAAAATTTCTTATTTATACCTATACTCTACTTTTAAAGCAATACTCGCGTGTATACGCAGCTTTTGACCTAAAACCTCTGGACATAGGGATGTGTGTAAAATGACAAATATTTTTGTAGTTTTCCTCATATGAGTCCGAATACTTTGTCTCTTGGCTTTCCATATGCCATGAGAATGCTCGGATTCGACCCTCCATTACCTCTCTGGAGCACTTTATATTGAGCCTCTGGACATAGGGATGTGTGTAAAATGACAAATATTTTTGTAGTTTTCCTCATATGAGTCCGAATACTTTGTCTCTTGGCTTTCCATATGCCATGAGAATGCTCGGATTCGACCCTCCATTACCTCTCTGGAGCACTTTATATTGAGCCTCTTGGATAAGCAGGTTCAACTATCAGATTCTGAACACTGAGATAAACAGGTATGCAAAACTTGAAAATGATGGCAGTGGTCGCGGATGATGAATCGTTTCATCACGGAGTTGTAAGAGTTGTTTAATTCCTAGTTGCACTCTTAAGAGTTTTTAAGATTTGTGAGAAGTAATTTGAGGTAATTTGATCAACTAAATTAGGGTTAATGATATAGTTATAGTATTTCAAATTTTTTTAGTATTAAATATTATTTATATCATACTTATTCTTATGTAATAATGGTTTTAATGTTATTAATATTTTGCATTCTTAACTTTATATGCCTATATCATTGCATTATATATTGAGAGCTTCATGTTTAACGCTAGGCTAAAACTTGCAACATATAATTAGACTACAAAACCAATATTAATTTATAATATGTTTGACTTTTAAAAAGAGACCAATATTAATTAATAATATGTTTAACTTTTAAATAAGTAAGAGACAAAATAGGTCGAAGGAAAAGATTGTTATTGATTTAAATATATTATTAAAAATAAATTAATTAATATTTAGAGAAATATATTTTTTAAATAAATTTAAATCAAATATAAATAAATTTAGAAAATGAATTATATTACTTAACAATTAATAAAATAAAAATGAATTATATTATGAAATAATATATAAATATAAATAATATATTTAAAAAAATATTGAGGATGATGATATAAATAAATAATATAAAGAGGAAATAATTGAGAATGATAATATAAATAATTTTTTATGTATATTACTTTAAAGAGGAAAATAACCACTTGGCTTTCTTCCAAATTTTATTTTTATGCTCCAAAAGTTTTAACAAAAGCATTAATAAATCTTTATAATTGTGATTCGTAAGTTAAAATGTGAGAAATGTTAGTATTGTGGCAAATATGTTGATATTCAACACTGTTTGAGTTAGAAAGATGAAAAATTATTTTATACCACACCATTTTAGGATTGTCCGGCATCATGTTTCACTTTGGGGCTCATGAGAGTTACACTAGTAGTCAAAACATATATATACTTTTCATCTTCTAGATTGTGTTGATCACTTTTTAATAATTTGTTAATTTTCTCTTATCGTCTAACTATGTACGCCACCGCATCTTATACTTAGATTTAGATGTAATAATAATTTTAATATTATAACTATTCTACAAAACAACCTCTTCCTCAACTTCCTAATGATTTCACCATGACTTAGTATCTTTATGTCAACCTGACCTTTAGGTTGTAGGTGATTTTGATGAGAGTAAGAATAATTTTAGGAAGCCTCTTGTCTCCCATGTTGTTTATCTTCTTCTTGTTCTTATGTAACTAGTCATAGTTGTTATAGCTGATTTTACCACACATGGTTGATCACATATTTATGACCTTCCTTGTCCCTCTGCAGACTCTATGAACCCCATGGACTTATATTATCCTTTCATGTTCCAAGTTCATCCCTTAAAAACCCATGTTTATTTTTGTACACGACATTTAAACCAATACTCACATGTACACGCGACTTTTGACCTCAAACCCACATACGCCGGGATGTGTGCATAAAGACAAATAGTTTTGGATTTTTCCTCATATGAGTCCGAACCACTTGAGTCTTGGCCTTCCAAATGCCTTGATAATGCTCGGATTCAACCCTCCATTACCCTCTTGGAGTGCTATATAAGGAACAAAATGGATACATTGAAGAGGAGGAATTGAAGAGGAAGTAAACTATAGTCCATTGTTGCCACAATCTACATATACTTGAGTTTGCATCCCTTTTTCCCTTTGGAGCACTTTATGTTTTTCCCAAGATTTCCTTTGCTTGTGAGCTTTCTATCGAGAGATGGAGGATTGAGGTGGTGGATTCCTAGGTGGAGGACTCAATTTCTTCGGTTCGTAGACGTGCCGACAGAGGTTTTCACTCTTGTAATCTCTGATTTTATTAATAGAAATAAATTTTCTTGTCCAATTAATGTGCAATTGAATGAATATTGAATCCATGGATATGTTTAATTTTTTATACATTGTTGAATATATATGCTAGAGTAGGTCTAACACATCATTATATAGCATGCTTGTCTTGTTTGTTGTTGTTGAGAGTGAATTGCTAAAGAAAGCGTGAATTGAAAAAGCTCAACAGGGATCTAATTCAACCGTCTGGAACAAGGTACGATTCGATATCCCTTAGTGTTATATGTTTGGGTTATCTTACATATTGGGAAAGCTTGATTTCTGGTGTCTAGTTGTATGTTGTGGTACACCCCAAGCCATAGGAATTTTTTGTCCATAACAATATCCTTGCTCTCAATTGTTGATGGACTCACTTCTATGAGGATGAGAGGATAAGGTGTATTTCCTTTAATTTTGATATTATATGTTATAAATAAAATTTGTATTTGAGATATCATTCTTCATGATTATGTAGAGACGTTGCAGCCACAAACTTCACAACCATATATAGTAACTAGATTGATGAGAGTCTTAGGTAGAAGTTTCTTCCTATCCCAAAGCTAGAGGTCTATTGATTTACATCTATTTTCAAGTTCATAATAAGATTTCTACTGTCTATTAATACTTTTCACAATTTTATAGTTCCAGTTAATCTAATGTTGAAGATTAATTATGAGATAATTATATGAACTCATTTTCTTCTTGAGTTTTTTATATCATATATCAGATTATAATAAGTGATCTTTGAGATTTAATTATCATAAACTTTGTTTTGATAGTGTTAATAGACATAGCCATATGAGAGAAAAAACCTTTAATATTTTTCAGTTGTTTGTTGATATCATAAGGAATCTTGGTCATAAGAACAATATATCTAGATTAGAGAAGAAGGGTGATGACTATACAAGTGAAAATTGTCCTAGTAAAACCTATCTCTTCTCAACAACCTTCTAGTTTGTGGATGCAAATACCAAAACATGTTGCCGATATGGGACAACCTTGCTTGAGTCCTATTCATAAATTTCACAATAACCTTCATGTACAAACATATTGCAATAATGATCAACTCAAAAGGGGATTTTAGTTCTTCTAATCTATTCTAGGGGTTACTTCTAGGAATTGGCTCAAATGAGTTTATAAAATCAACAAAGCAACAAAAAATATTAATTTTGTCAATGCAACACTCCTTAGCAATGATTCAAAGAGTAACAAGGTGGTCCATAGTCCAATTACAACCATGAAATCTTGCATGGCATTTAACTCTTTTTCCATGACTTTCTAGCCATATGTTGATTTTATTTTCTATAATGATTCCATATAGTTTTGTTGAAGAGGGATAGCCATAATGTCCTAGAATTAAATGGATCAATATTATATCCAATTTTAAAATAATTTCCTAGCAATGGTGAAACCATCCAACAATTCTTCTCAAAATTCAAATCCCTTTTCATACACTGCAAGTAGTGTGGGAGTGACAAGAAGGATGAGCAATTGATGCTCTCAATTCTGAGTAAACTTGGCCCATAATTCTCAGTGTTTGTATCCACCTTTAACTCCGAGAGATTGAAAAATCCTACTTGTTGAATTCCATCACTTGATGCCTTCAAAAAATCTTTTATTGAGGAGAAAGGCAACCCGATACAGATCGGATCCCTCAAATCCTCCACATATCAAGCTCTCTTGGTCGGGGAGATAAAGAATATGCAAGAAAGGAGGAAGGAAAAAGGAAAGGATAAGAGGAACACTAAATCCAAACCTAAGGAATAGTTTTATCCATTAGATGAAGCCTCGAGCTCTAAGAAGGACAAACATCAGAGGTTTGATAAAGGAAAGAGATCCTACTGTAAGAAAGGAAACCATATAGAGACTAGTTGTATGAGGAATACCATAGATCAGATGCCAAGACTCGTTGGAAAACACACTATTTCCCACCTTGAAGGCTCAAAGAATGACAATTATAGAGATCAGACTGAAGATCATGAGAGATTCCATTCACTGAAGGATGGAAATTCAAAATCTCATGCCTTCCTCATTGATTCAGGAGCCTCCAAACACATGGTTGCATCCAAATAATCATTCTCTTAATTAAATATTATTGATGGTAAAAGTATTCACATGGGGGATGACACTCAAATTGAAGCTTAAGGGAAGGGTTCAATCAAATTTTAGGATGGAGTGTTGAAGAATGTCCTCTAGGTTCCCTCCTTAGTAACAAATTTCTTGTCTGTATATCAAATGACCCATACAAGATCACCAAATCTAGTTGTATTTGATCCTGACTCGATAGAGATATTAGATATATTAACTGGGAAGCTAATACTAAAAGGTGTTACAAACTATGGTTCCAAGGCATATGCATTCCCACACTTTATTCCATACTCGGATCTATTGCAATCTGAGTTGCAATTTTAAAGGGAAGGTAAATCCATTCTACCTAAACCTTTTGCATATGATAGTGTTTCGATTAATGTTTTAGATTTAGAATTCAAAGAAAAGGACCAAGTTGAATTAGTTTTTGGAATCGAAGATGAAGTTCAATCAGATCCAGATCCATTCCCTACTCCCAATACAAATCCTAAATGGATCAAAAGGTCATTGAGGTTGTTGGGAACATGACTGGAGACTCATCTGACAAGAGAAAAATAATGTGTTAGTTTCAAAATGAAATCCTTGCGCTATGTCATGAAAATACACTTCTCCGAGAGAAGTGCTATAAACTCCCAGAGAGATGTTGCATGATGGTGACATTTGATCAATAGTTGTGCACACTGAAGAACAATTAGACATTGTATCATGTCACTCTTCCTCTAGAAAGAAGAGACAAAAGTAATTATCTACATGACAAATTGGAATGAAAAATTCACATGGAAAAGCCTAAGGTCACACTGATTCTCTCTTGACATTCAAGCTGAAGAATCCATTGTATGGTCTCAAGAAAGGCCCTAAGGCATTGCATCCCAAGTTCAACTATTCCATATTGTCAAAGACGTTTGAATGATGCAAGATTGGATATAAAATACAATAAATTTATTATTCTATATGACATTAGATTAGAATAAGGTGGATAGGTTCACATGCATTGTACCAGGGGACCAGTGCACATAAGGATCATCACATTGCATAACTTCTCCACAGAGATGCAGACTACAAAAAAATTTCACAATTGTTTTTACTCGGGAGGAAGTCTCTTGCTATGAAAGCTTGATCCTGGTTCCACTATTCATTTTGTGTGGGGGTTTTCACCATTTTCCTTGGTTTATTAAGAAGTTATTTTTTGCATTAGATTGTATGGGTGACCTTTGTTCTTAGTTTCCAGGGCCCAATTTTTCCAAGTTTGGATTAAGGGGGGGTGTTAGGATTAATTAATAATCCTCCCTTGACCACCATAGTCTAAACGTAATTTTCTAGCTAAGGATTATGTTTCCACTTCATTAGTTCCATGGGAAACTCATCTGGGGCCCACCTACCACTTGATGCACCATTTTACATGACTTTAGGATTTCTAGAGGCCAATCCCTATAATCATGGGAGTCCCACCATTAGTTCACCCTATTATATGTTGAGTTATCCTTTGATAGACATCAGTTAACATCAATTAGTTCATCTGAGACTTTGCAATTATGCTTCTCTGAGACTTCGCAATTATGCTTGAAGACTATGTATAGTCTTCAAAATATTAGAATTCAGCTCCACCACTAGATCTCCTTATAGGGTGGGGGTATTCATTCTGCCTTGTCGGTTGTTGTCTCCCTCAGTGTTCATAATCTGAATAGTTCCTGTAAAAATTCCTGTAACTGCAAAAAAATTTAATAACAGGAAAAATTTATGTTAGAAACCAAAATTTAATATTATACTTTATTTTCTCTATGGTGGTTGCTTAGTGTGCCCATAGGTCTCTTAGTATTGAAACTGGGCTTTGATACCACTTGTAATGTTCCCAAAAATCGAAAAAAAAATGATAGGCTATTAAACTACCTAGACAGAACATTATTCACTTGCAGAACTCTATCGTACACTTCATGTGCCTCTATTTATTCGTAAGTTGTCCTTACATGATGTCTTTTACTTTCAGTCATTATTTTTAATGTATCTTACTTATGTTGTTGTACTTCTATTTACTTCTTAGCAATTATCTTTACACTTTTGTCAATTATGTGTTGGCACTGGATTTATATGCTTCATCCTTTCTGCATAGTCGCACCTGTTAGTTATCACATCCTAACTTAAATTTGTTTGTGGAAACAAAGTGGGCGGAGTGGTGGGACTCATTCTCCCATGACGGTTTGAGAGGTAAAGGTGTGTACTTGTTTACGGGCTTACTTAGTTCTCTGAACTACAGAACCTGTTCTATTTCACATG
The DNA here is from genome assembly GCA_001517045.1 of Pseudotsuga menziesii. Classification (NCBI taxonomy): domain Eukaryota; kingdom Viridiplantae; phylum Streptophyta; class Pinopsida; order Pinales; family Pinaceae; genus Pseudotsuga; species Pseudotsuga menziesii. Next base: position 221,926 of record LPNX010897669.1, read on the forward strand.
TAGTTCATACTTGTCACGGAAACTTGTTTAAAGAGTACGGAGAGCCTCGATCTTGAAGAACATACTATTGGTTGAATTTGGTTCCTTTACCGGCTCCGAATCATAACAGGTATAATTACGATTCTCGTCATTTTTTCCATCGCTGCTAAAGTTCTTTTTCAGTACTTATGCTTCCTTAGGGTCTTATAAATATTCATTTTACATCATGGTATTAATTACATTTAAGTTTAGTTTATTAAAACTATTAATCATATCTTGTGTTTTTATATGTGCAGGCTATTAACTCGAACTAGATTCAGATCGTGATTCTCTTACGAGGGAAAAATTGCGATATATGGCATATTGAATATGCCATGTTCACTAAGCCTAATCCTAGGGATTAATTGTATTTGTATTAGGTTAAGGTTCTAACCTAAGATTCATATGTTAAAAGATCTTAAACATTGGGTACATACCTTATATTATTACATAAGTCTTGGGGTTGACTTAAGGCTAGCACATACCATATATGGACTCTACACTTTAAACCTTATTGTTGTAATAAATTAACCTTGCTATAGTGTATATGTTCTAATGTTCATGGTGATATAAAATAGGGTGGCGATATAACATAAGGTGGAACCATATGGTAATAGGGTTTAATCCTAATGCATGGAGGGTGGTACTAACGATACCTTGCAACAAAGATTGACTATGGAGATTGGGTTTGATAATTCATAAATGGACTCCAGCTGGTGCATTCAATGCTCTTGGAAAAACTTGGCAGCCCCAAGCTTAGGGCTTGGGCAAACGATGGTTTTGTCATTTGCAAGGTTTGAGTTGCAGTTTGGTCTCACTCTGCACTAGGGAAATGGAGGCGACCTCCATTGTCACACAGGTAAGATCCCGATTGGTTTATTAGCATTATTATGGTTGTAATTGATACACTTGATCATTTTCATGCTTCTTACCCAAGGCATATTCGATTTTGGTTTCAGGTGACAGGGTAGCGAAAGTGGGGTGGCTCCATACTTCGCTATCAGCTCCAAGTGTTTGCAACATGGCCACGGTAAGCCTATGAGAAATCCTATACTTGGTACCTCTTGTCCCTCTTGGGTAGACTATGTTTGGATTTGTTGCTTGGTTGTGGTTTTAAGCTATAGGTTTCAATTTCTCCTTTGGGCTTAATATTACAGACTTGGGTTTTAATTAAATGTTGTAATGGCTTTGGCCAAGGGTAAAATCGTGTTTCCCTTGGCTCTGCGTATAAATTTTGGGTTGTAATTATAAATGGTTTGGGCCTTTGAGCCCTGGGAGGCACCATTGCTTGCAATGGTGCCATATGCCATTGGTATGTCTGTGTGGACTTGGTTTTGGTTTCGGAGAGGCCTGTGTCGAAACACTGCGATTTACCCTGTTGTGTATGGTGTATAAACTCTACATTTTTTTTTTATAAATGATAATTGTCCTTTAGCTTACTGTGTGTGTAATGTATGTGCTATGTTAATGGTTTATTAAGGCAGTTTTGACACACGCAGTCTCCTTCGTTTGAGGTCTATGTGTTGAGTATATTTTAATGGCTGTAATGGTGAATAGCGTGGGTTCTAGAAGACCAAGCCATGAATGGATTGAGCCTTCCCCATCATAGCTGCGAGATTCTTGATGTTATTTAATTTCTTGCTTATCCTGTATTAGATAGTTTAATGGGTTGATTCATTGACATAGTAGTTTTGTAATAAAACCATACTGTGTAGTTTTATTTTGGCATGGCCGTAACTTAAGTGAATGCTATGTGTAGCATCTATGGGTTATTTAATGTTATGATTCTATGGGTTTTATAGAATCTAGGGTTATAATCCCACGATGGCATTCATTGTTATGTTTAGACTGTAAAAGGACTCTGTGTATTTAAAATGTTAGCCGAGGTCGTGCTGTAGCAAAATCATAGTTTGTCTTAACAGCATGGTAGTGGTTTATAAATTGCTTCCCACATACAGGTTATGTATAGTGTGGTCCGAGTGTGTATGTAAACAAAACCCCATAGGGTTTGACTCTGTTCGGTTATTAAAGTGATGAGTTGTATTTTAATAAAAAAGGAGGATGGGCTTGTATGCCCACATGATTCGATTCTTGTTGCTATTTGTAATACATGGGTTTATAATATGGTTTCAATTTTATTTAATAGGTTATGTGTAATGTGTTGATGAGTTATGAAATTTTTTTTAAGATGGAATAAATAGAACTGTGGGTGTTTATATAATAAAACAAATGTTTTGTATTGGACCACGTGGATGGTCACGATGCCTTCTCTGTTTGGTTAATTATGATTATGTGTATGTAATGTAATGTTATGATATTTAATTTATACTTTGTTGAGACATACCTTGAAGGTCTTTAATGGTTTGCTATCTTAGATTTATTTTCGTGTGTTCTTATTTGATTTAGTTTAGAATATTTAATTTTGTACTTTAGTTTATAAGTAGTATAATTAGTAGATTAATTATAAAACTATTTTAATATTGTTGTATATATATTTATATATATTTAACCTATACTTGTGGAAAATTTTTGAATCTAAAACAAACCTCTGCTGACAAATGAAATATTTCAGTAGAGTAATGCAACCTGTAGAACAATTATATGCTAAGTTGTAACAAAACCTAGCTATAGTAAGCATGAACTAAGCATTGGAATAATACAGAAATCAATTTAAAAGTACAAACTGTGGTAAGGTAAAAACTTACAATCTAAGCTTAGTATTTAAAGAAAATACAAATTGTAGAAGATTCTAACCAGAGAATCCAAGGCATAGGATTAGGAAATGCATTGAAATCATTTACCTAATATTTCTATAAATTAATCTAGAAAAAAAATACAGTCTAGGGTTAGGATTTAAGAAATGAAACCCTAAGAGATAGGGACAGAAACATCATTTCTAGGGTTAGAAATATACAAATAAAATTTACATAAAGCAGCCAACATTTACCTTAGAAGTGAACCTAACATGCTAAGAAATCATACCTGTAATTATTTTGAAGCTCCTTTAATGGCTCCACCTGGACACTTTTTAAATAACCAGCATTAACAATTTAAGACACATCTCACCTCTGATTTTGATGACCAAATCACTTGGGAACTACCATGTTCCTCCCAACCATGACTCGTAACCGTTCCTAGTTTTAATCTAGATCCCCCCGAGCTGGACTCCAACATGAAAGTAGCTTAGAGCTCCTAAGGTAAGGTTTTCTATCTGGTGTATCAGATCTGGATCAGTTCTCCCTTTCCTTCCAGGAAATGTTTCTTCAAGAATTTACTTGAGAGAAAACATGCAGAAAAATAACTCCTCTAATGATAGATCAGAACCCCAAGCCTTTACTTGGCTTGAGTATTTACATACAGACTTTCCAGTCAAAGGGAAAGTTAAATCAAGAAACCTTGGTTTCTTGATTTAGCCCTTTTCAATTACTTTGGGTAATTAATAACATTTTAACTTAGGATCTTTCTACTAGTTCCTAATTGGATTTTATTAGAAATTATACTATTTATCAATATTTAATAATAAACAATAATTGATGGAGATTCTCTTCTTTCTTTCATTTATTTATATTATTAATATATTTAATTCTTTATCCATACCATGTATAAAGTACATAATAATATAACACTTTGTTAACATTTGTCTTTGGGAATCATATACCATGATCCCTAGACTTAATGACACTTCTTCATTAAGGTCAAGTAGGTAGATGGTTTAGGCCTACTAGTCTAGGCAACTCTAAACATCCTTCAATGTTGGATTTCCCTCATATAAAGTGGTAGCCCTTCAGCACTTTGATGAGAATATAGAAATTGGAAGTTTCATTTTATCACTTATAAACAAGTATGATGAGATCAATATTTTTCTTGAGTCGTTTTCACTCGAAAGTTATTAAATTCTTTTCAGTAACCCCTAGCGCTTACGAGAGCCCATACTCAATGCTTTAACATGGAATTATAATTTAGTGCAATTCCAGAGTTCCTCGCTCAACACTAGTGCTAGGATGTACTTGTATGATACACTTAGGGATACAATGGCCAAGGATTCGATGCTCTAGAGCTTATGCTCAACATCAACATGGAAGGCTCCAGGTATTATGCCCAACACATCCAATTATCTTTTCATGTGTTCCAAAGCTTCTTGCTCAATAGAAAGGTAAGTAATCATGTGCTCCAGAGCTTGTTGCTCAATAAAAATCATCAATCACTCAAGTTCTCCAGAGCTCCTCACTCAACAAAAAACATCTCATCAATCATGTGCTTCAGGGTCCATGCCCAACACAAACAAGCATATACATATATCATCAATAATTGTCTTACACCCAATATATAAAATGAATCATCATGTTCATATGCAGTGGGGTCTTCGACCCAATATAAAAATAAAACATCAAGATAATCATCATAATAAATAGGCACATGCCTATAAGTGTTAGGTTCAAAATTCAAGATATTACACTACTCACAGTCAATTGTAATTAGGATTTATTTTCTAAATCAAGAATTTTCTTCAGTATTTCTATTATTACACAATTACACAATTGCTTATATTGTCACAAGAACTAAACTATTATGTTCGTATAAATTAACCGTGGCAAGATCTTTGTAATACCCCCATGACTTTACTTTTATTTTTCATGTTTCAAAAAATTAATATTTTTTATGTAATGAGTTATAAAACTCAAAGACTGAAATAACATTTGCACAAACAAACATTTTATTTATTTATTAATAAAGAAAATGACACTTGGAGAACTCAACTACATGAGGGGACACCAACCATGGCACCAAAGAACATGTGTAAGCAAGCTAGACTGATTGATACCAACCAAATCCAATCCAAAACTCAACAACCAGACAAGATCCTAAATCATAGGGATTTAGAGATCTGATTGGAGATTTGATTGGGATGGCATAAGACTTGGGCAAAAGCTATATATACGAGTGCACTGGAACAGCACGGGACACCGTGTTGTGCATGGAGAAACTTTGCTGTGAATGCATGTGTTGAGTGTTTCTCCCGTTTCATAAGTCCATCGCTTAGCTTGTTACAGACTCTTAGGATTGAGTGCCGCGAGGAAGTTACTTGTTGTTCTGGTGCATGGTTGGTGATCCAGCTCGGGGGTGGAGCAGAGCAAACCGTTGAGTTGCTGCCTCCTATGGTTGGGAGGAGTTGATTCTCCAAGTGTGTTTCCCCTGGATTCAAGTAAGCAGATCTGATTTAGTTTCTCATATATTTCGGCTTGACTTATGGTTATTTGCATGATCAATAAAATATCTTGAGAGTCAAAACAAACAGCTTGTTTCTGTTTCTTTGATTAATTAGAATTTTTTTATGTATTGTTTATGGGGATTCTACATATGGTATCAGAGCCCACATTCGAACACTAGATCTCAAGGGCTCTTCACAGGTGTTCTGAATCTATGTTCTGAGTCTATGAGATTTGTTTATGAGTCTGTTGTTTGTCACGATAAAGAATTGATGAACTAGACAAACTCTGCACATGATTCCTTGTCTGTCATTTACACTTGTTTGACTGCGTTTTAACTTTGTGTGACTGCGATTCACATCTGTATCTCTGCATACGTGTTTAAGTGCGTCATACACTAGTTTGATTGTGATTTACATTTGGAAGTGGAGCTGTGTTGTTTGTGGTATGGAATTTCATTTTTCTACAATACTATTTGTTAAAATTTTTATGAGTATTACAGACTTAGATCGATGAAATTAGTATAGATCCGGCTACGTAATTTTGTTACCTGAGTTTTTTCCTTTACCTCTGCGATTTTTATACTGGAAATGATAGATCTACGTTTTTTGGATCATATCCAGTCTTGAACACCCGCAATAGTATGCTTGCGAGTTATCTTCTACACCTGCGTTTTTTTTTGGATTATATTCAGTATGTCATACCTGCAATTTTCTTTAATCTCCTTAGTTTCCTGTGTTTTGATTTACATATTTAGATCTGGAAATTTTATCTCCTCATTTACCTTGGATCTGGAATAAGAATGGATCCGCGGGCTCCATCATTGATATCTCATCGTATGCAACTACCACGAATATGGGGGCTCCATGATTTGCAATGTCCGATCTGCATCGAGGTTTAGCATTTGGAGGAATAATTCATACAAGTATAGTGGTGAACACATGAAAAAGACATATTATAAATTGTTAGGGAATTGATCTCAGATATCTCCATACAAGTTTTCTTTGGAGCATAGGAAACTTACTCCATGGTTGTTTTTTTTTTCCCTCAACACAAGTCAATGAATGCATGTATGTGCAGATGTTTGTTCCTTTCCAATCCTTCAACCAGGAAACTTTTGCATTGGCTAATTTGGGATGATGTCGATTTAACTTTTCTGGACACATTGCACACATTACCAAAATTCCCAAAACCGAATTAGGGACACCTTTGCATTTTGATTTGGGATCTGAAACATATTGAGATTGATTTCATGGACTGTATGTGATCTGAAATGTTTTATATGTTTGTTTTTATGGACTGCATGTTATATCTTGATTACCTTAGCATGTGATCTGAAACATATCCTTAGTATACTTGTTTTCATGGACTGGAAATAGATCGGAATTGCCTGGGAATTGGATCGAAAATATATCCACCCGTGTTTTTCTATCATACTGGTTGGGATAGATCTATGTGCGTTAGTATAAATCAATGTCGCATGCAAAAGATTTGGTGAGTGTTGGATCTGGTCTCTACGAGCGTTTTATTGGTAATGGGATTTATAATGTATGAAGGTGCTTTTTAACCTCTAAGTTTCGATTGTAGTCAGCTATGTAATGCTTGGATTATGGTACGAATGCTAATGCCTGTGTTTTATAGTTTTATAAGCAGGTCTGGATGTATGTATAGAGCATGTTCTTTGCAAAGAAATTTACTTTCTTCGATTTGAATTTTATGAATAAATCTGAACTTTGCGTACCAATGAAATGAATAGTAAATGCGCTATTGCAATTGTTTATGAAACCCTTTTCATTAACCTCGATTGGAAGGGAGTGTTGTATATCTCCTGCACATTTCATGTTTGTGATTGGATGAATGATCTCAGATTTGTCCCTGGGAGCATTTTAATCCTTAGTTTATGATATAGATTTAAATTTATTGTTTGTATTCCCTTCAATATCTGGAAGCGCGGCTTTTAACTGTTGTTAAATTTATTTCAATGCGATGCAAACCCTGCTATTTCTTTATGGAAAACGATATCTGTAGCGAATTAGTGCCATCATTTCTCAGATCTGGAATACATGTGTATGAAAACGATCTATCGAATCCATTTTCCAGCAACTTGGTTTTATTATAGATATGAAATCTATATTTCGTTTGGTTTTAATATAGGACGAATTCCATCTTATATCGATTTGGTTTTATTATAGATCTGAAATCTATATTTCGTTTGGTTTTAATATAGGACGAATTCCATCTTATATCGATTTGGTTTTATTATAGATCTAAATTCTATATTGCACTTTGGTTGTTGCATTTGGTCTAAAATAGCCACGTTTGTTTTGGATTACATGATTAAATCCTTGCAAATACATTGTCAGAGATTTTAGTATAGATCTGGAATTCTGCTAGCGTTTTGGTTGGGATATCAAACTAAATCCCCTTCCAACGATTTGGGTGTAATAAAGATCCGATTCTTGATGGCAAGAAGATCTGATTATTATTTTTTTTGGAATTTTTGTTTTAATGAAGATCTGATTCTTGTTTTGAATGTGATTTTGGGGGGCTATACTGAGATCCGAATGGAAGTTCTGAGCAATGGAGTGGAATCCATATCACAATCTGATCTGGAAGTGTTGATCCAAGCTGAAGGGTGGTGTAACATTGAGCGTCGAAGGTATGGATCTGCACTTTTTCCGTGTGATCCATGTATGGATCTACAGTTTTTTTATTTTTTTTTCTGCCTGCCATCCATGTATGGATCTGCTTTTTTTATTTTCTTGTCTATGATCTGTGTATGGATCTGAACCTCTTTCCTGCAATCAATCTATGGATCTACACTTTTTATTTTTCCTACGATCCGTGTATGGAATTGAACTTTATATTGATTGAAATCGGTGGTTATGGACTGCATTACCATCTTGGTTATTGTTTTTTAATTATCCAATATCCAAATTCTAAAATTGGATTTGGACTGCGTTTGGATTATGACGGTAGATGGAACTAATACCTAGTTGCATTTTTCTTATAAGTACCCATCCAAAAGTCATGGTTTACTTTTTTATTATTATTGTCGATCCAACAGGAAACTATATATGTGTTCTAATATTTTACCTAGGACTAATCCTGATTAAATTTGACTAAGGGTCCAGATCTTGTAAACCTTGTTTGGGGTTATTGCATTCTTGCGGTCTAGAAGTAACCTCCTCGTATTGAAAAAATCAATCCCTCGTCAATAACTTGGTAGGCCATGTTCCCTTTCTTTTTTTTATCATTGCAAAATTGTTTGTGAATAATAGAACATCTCGATAATCTTCTATGTTTTATTGTGGTAAAATGACTTTGGGAATTGTTTGGATAAGAGGATGGTTTCTTTTGAGGAGTCTATCTCCATTTTTTATATGAACTATTTTTAGTTATACCTTGCAATGCAAAACAAATAGATTTAGCATGTTTGGGTCATGCGCTCGTTATGTTTTCATTGGTAAAGAAGACTATATCCTATCATTTTCCGAAGCGAATAAAGTTGACGTTCTTTAACAATAGAAAACAAAATTGACTAGGAAAAGGAAAAGAATGTTGAATCTTTAAATGGCAGCTGGAACTTAAGCTTAGGAGTGTGGCACCCTTGATTTACTCTATATTTGTGCTTTATGGGTTGGATGAGTACATAAATCTCATGTGCTGAATTGAATTTTAGAAATGTTTTGTTCTTTACCTTGAATAACATTTTTTCTCTATTGGGAAATGGCATAGTCATGTGTCATTCTATACTTACTATGCTCCATCTTTATATGTTTTGGTATAGTTAATAGACATCAAATCTAAATATTTTATAATTCATCTATAAAGTTGAATGTTAATTACAAAACGAAGGTTATATGTCATTATGCTTATTTTATTTTGAAATAAGAATGCTAATTAGAAATTGAAGGTTAAATTACATGGTGGGAATATCATGAAATAAAAAGAATCTTTTAGTTAAAAGTGAACACAGTTTTAGCTTATTATGGGAAAACAATTTAATTATATATATATGATATTATGTTGTTTAAATATATATAAAGGTCGTGGAGGAATGTATATTTTGCATTATGAGTGTTTATGGGTTTAGTAGTGTAAGTATAGTTTTGAAGGTATGGAAATGTTAATTTGGTAAATGTTATGTTAATAGAGTGTAATTTAAGTTGTCCTTAGATGCTTTTAAGATTATTGAGAATTTTAGTACTGGGGTATAAGATAGATGGTTACATATACTTTTAATTCAATGAATCGTATTGATTTTTGTTATAGGGTATACTTGTACTTTTTGTGCATTTTTTTTAATACAAGGATTTAAAAAGGGAAAGATGTTAAATAATAATCTAGTGTGGCAGTTTCGTTATTACTATTATAAATTTAGATGATTGTGATTTTGTGTTACTTTATGGATATGATATTTGGGATGAATGGCTAAGGTAAAGATGAAATGTTTTGGGACTAACTATTTATCCTTTATCACTTAATATAAATGAAAACCTTAAAAAAACAAAAAAAATCTGTGTCGTTACAATGCATTAGTCAAAGATAACCATTGTAACTAATACTAAAAGGGTTGTATTTGAATTTGTATATGTTTAATGGTCATGATGAATAGGAAGCAAGGATTTTGTTACATACTTTATAATTTAAAGGATTAAGGACAAATAAATTAAATGCTTTCTTTATTGTTAATAGATATAATGATATGGATTTAGATTTGGTTATCTTGTGTGTTTCGAATAAGGTAGAGTAAGAATTTTATACCTTGTTCCCTCATTGATTATTTAGATAAGGGTGTCGAGGTCAAAGGAATGTGAAATAGTTTTAATGTAAAGGATTGTTGATTTTATTTTTGGAAAATGTTTTTCTTAGAAATAATATATATAAATAAAATGAATGCATTTTATATTTTTGTGGGAGTGTACATTACCCACTTTACGTTTGATGAAAAGAAAAGACCACTTTGTATAGGATTGAAAAGAGGGTGATTTATGAACCTGGTTTGATAAAAAGAAATTGTTTGTCTCATTTGTAAATATCTAGTTTATCGTTGCATCTGCTTTTTGTAGTAAACATGTTGTTCTTTGTTTGGTACCAGCGACCATGTTCTTACGTCTCTCTACTCCAAGTAAACCTTGTGAGATTATTTCCAAGAGTGTTAATCAATACTCTCTTACAGTTCTTTTGTCTCATTAAATTTGCACTTTTAAGCGTAATTGTATTTAGTGTGCTCTGGTCTGCATATTGGAGAAAGTGAAAATTCTCTCCAGCCACTCAATGGTAACGAGGAAAGAGGATATATCTTAATCAATTCAATTAATTATATTTTATGATGTCATCTAGTTTTCATGTGAAAAAAAAATAGAATTAGTCTTGTGATCTTAGAGTATAAAATTTGATAATACAATAGGGTAGATATAAGATTGTATAGTTTAAAATCGATGTCGATGGTTATTGTGCTAGCCAGGAATAGTAAAAAAATTGAGACATTATGTAAATATGCAATTAATAAAAATACCCACAACTAGCTATGTCGCTGCAACGTTCCACCCAACTAGGTATGAGGTTAATAACAGTTCGACCTAATGAACTCGCATACACACAGGTATGTTCTATACTCTGTGAAGCATTGGCTTTTGTAAGAAAAAATTTGTGTTTATTTTGTGTGTACGTAAATAGAAATGCTTAAATAAATGCAGGAAGAGTGGAGTTGTGTCTGAAGATAGACAATATGATATACTTTCATTTTTGCCTCCCAATATATAAGGGTTAAATGTGGTAATAAGTAGTGAAGTTTTATAACATGCAATTGGAACGGACACTGTAATAATGCTTAAACTAAGTTGTAGTTGGAACCTATAATGTTATGAAGAAGACATAATAAGCATGTTCCTCATATTAGTATGATGTCGATATCTCCTTGGGGTGATTTGTAAAATGTTTAGAATCTTAAGATAATGATTGACATGTTTATCTTCTTGTATGTGGAAGAGGAAAAAGTATGGTTACAAGAAAACATGTATGCATTGAAGCATTGCTTGATTTCACTACACTATAAAGATTGTCAAGGAAGTGCAACCAAATTTAAAAGTTGCCCAGGATCGGCAGAAATGTTACACGGATTTAAAACGAACTCCAAGGGAGTTCAACGTTTGGTGATCACGTATATCTAAAGGTAAAGTTGAAGAAGAGTTCCTTGAGTTTGGGAAGGTGTTCCAAACTGGCAACAAGGTATTGTGGATATTTTTGAAGTGTTAGCTAAGATAGGGCCGGTAGCCTATCAACTTGCACTTTCACCTAATATAAAAGTACATGATGTATTTCATGTTTCATTGTTAAAAAATATATACATGATACTACTCATATAATTGACTGGGATGTGATTCAGGTAGAACCCGAGGGCGAGTTCCAGACTGAACCTTTCTGCATTCTATACAGGAAGGAACGTATGCCTTAGAATCGATCCATCGTTCAAATAAAAGTGCAATGGAATCACTTCAGCCCTGAAGAGGTAACTTGGGAAATGGAGGATAAAATGTGGGAAACATATCCTTCCATGTTCCAGAATGAGCAAGGGAGCTTAGAATAAAAAGAACACCGAGGACGGTGTTAAAAATAAAGGGGGGAGAAATGTAATACCCCCATGACTTTACTTTTATTTTTCATGTTTTGAAAAATTATTATTTTTAATGTAATGAGTTATAAAACTCAAAGACTGAAATAACATTTGCACAAACAAACATTTTATTTATTTATTAATAAAGAAAATGACACTTGAAGAACTCAACTACATGAGGGGACACCAACCATGGCACCAAAGAACATGTGTAAGCAAGCTAGACTGATTGATACCAATCAAATCCAATCCAAAACTCAACAACCAGACAAGATCCTAAATCATAGGGATTTAGAGATTTGATTGGAGATTTGATTGGGATGGCATAAGACCTGGGCAAAAGCTATATATACAAGTGCACTGGAATAGCACGGGACGCTGTGTTGTGCATGGAGAAACTTTGCTGTGAATGCATGTGTTGAGTGTTTCTCCCGTTTCATAAGTCCATCGCTTATCTTGTTACAGACTCTGAGGATTGAGTGCCGTGAGGACGTTACTTGCTATTCTGGTGCATGGTTGGTGATCCAGCTCGGGGGTGGAGTGGAGCAAACCGTTGAGTTGCTTCCTCTTATGGTTGGGAGGAGTTGATTCTCCAAGTGTGTTTCCCCTGGATTCAAGTAAGTAGATCTGATTTAGTTTCTCATATATTTCGGCTTGACTTATGGTTATTTGCATGATCAATAAAATATCTTGAGAGTCAAAACAAACACCTTGTTTCTGTTTCTTTGATTAATTAGAAATTTTTTATGTATTGTTTATGGGGATGTTACAATCTCGATACCACTTCCACAAGGTCTCCATAAACCCTTTCCAAATGGCATATAAGAGTTTGAATATATTTAATGAAACTCACTTAAAAATTGCACCATAAAACACAGAGCGATGTAAACTTTACCAAATAATGTGGCCATGATTTACCAAATATATGAATGGAGTAGCTTTCAACTAGGACTATTTGCAAATAGCAGATCCACAGCAATGTAAACTTTACCAAATAATGTGGCAATGCTTTACCAAATATACAAATAGAGCAACTTTTAACTAGGACTAGGCCCTCACATCTTCAAGATTTCAAATCCAGAGGCAGGGAATATGTAGCTTTGCAAGTAAGCCTTGTTTCATGTTTGAATAATGAATTATATATGCTGAAAGTAACTCTTGAAGAAATTCACTTGTAATGCATTGAATAGGGTGAATAAAGCCAAAAAGATGAATCAAGGAAAGCTCACCATATTATTCATATTATTCTATGGCTGCATATTATCCATATTATCCTATGGCTGCTTTTTGATGCCGACATCTCATAAGATACTCCAAATGGGGTACTATTGGCATACAATCCAGAAGGATGCTCAAGAGTATCTGTCACACTATGATGAATTCTATAGGTTGGGTAAACCCACACAAAAGTATGAAATGCCTCTTCAACCCAAAATATCATTAGATCCATTTGATAAATAGGGATTTGACTTCGTGGGACCACTTAAGCCACCTTCCAACAAAAATAAATGTATCCTAGTATGTATCGAATACCTCAACCAATGGGTATAATTTAAACATATTGCTAAATATTATGAGAATAGTGTGTCAAAGTTGTTCACACAACAAATATTCACCATATTTGGGGTCCCCATACAACTTGTCTCTAATCAAGGAACACAATTCGAATCCAATCTAATTCAAGAGCTATTGGGAAGGAAAAAAATAAAATATAGACACACTTCCTCCTATCACCCACAAGTAAATGGACAAGTGGAAGTCACAAACACGTAGTTAGAGAAATTTTAACCAAAACAGTCCATTTACATAAAATAAATTGGGCTCTTAGACTGAATGAAGTAGTTTGGGACTACAACAACATGGAAAACAACCATTGGATTTACTCTCAATGAAATGATATATGGAAAAAAGGTTTTGTTATCCATTGAGTTTGAGATCAAAACAATGACAACAAATGCTAAACATGACATGGAAATGTTCAACATTAAAAAATAATGCATTCTACAATTAAATTAGCTAAATGAATATTGACAAATAAAATAAAATAAAAAAATAAAAAAACTTTTTCACACACTCAAATTATTATATTATTATATCACTCTAGATTCCGAAAGTTCAAAGGAAAGTTAATAGCTAGGTGGATAGGACCATACCAAATAGACACCATATATGATAATGGAGCAGTCAAGATAAGAACAATAGAGGACAACTAATTTTCAATGTTGGCCAATGGGCATAGGTTGAAGATGTACAAGGAACCACATTCCTAAAGAGAATTCAGAGAATAAATTATGTAATAAGAATGTTATGTTCATTAAAGAAAATAATGTCCTACGATTTAGTTGAATTTTTCTTTAAAAAAAATGAGTAAAAAAAATGAGAAATAAAGAGAAAAATGAAAAAAAACAAAAAAAACAAATATGTTATATATTCATAGAAAAAAAACATTATCAATATGTTATATAACATATTCATAGCTCAAGAAATATTTCAAACATATTATTGTTTAGTAATATGGTTGTTACTAATTACAATCTAATTAAATATCTCAACCACAAAGAGGCCCGTCTGGTTGAACATTTAGACTGCACTCTTCATTTACGCTCCACGATTAAAGTCAGAACTCCTTCCTCTGCTCTATTTTCTCTATTCTCGATGGATTTATTCATTCTCTTTGCCATCATTTCTTCATAACTCTCGAATAGAGCCTCCATGACTTCATTTCCGAAATGATATTTCAGCAGACTTTCCATGGTTGGTCTAATTAGCTTTGAAAATGTTTTTGCCTGCGCTTCCTGTGCAGAAGCCGAGGCTGTCATGGCTGCTATCATGGCTGCCATCTCCTCTTTAGAGAGGATCTCGGATGATTTCAGGAGCTCCAATCGGTGTATATGAAATGAACCCTCTCTCACTACTTCACTCATCACTTCCTCCCTACATGGACAAAACAGTGGCAGGTTAAACATGTCCACCTTCTCCTCCTCGATCAATCCCTGCAACAATACACGGTATAACATTACTCGATGAATAAATCAATCAATTCAACCCCAAAAGCGCCCGAAACTTCGGCGATGAAAGTACCTGAGATACCAAATCATTCAAACTGTTTTCCAACGACTCCCACTGTAAGGCAGTGAAACCCTGATCGGTTGGATCCCGTGACGTTCGACCCATTAAGCATAAAAACATGCGGCCTCCCGCAACCATCTCCGCTGCTCGGGCTCTTAAAAACGCGTTGAAATCCTTCTGAAATTGATGACAATAAGCTTCTCCAACAGCCGGAGATGCTCCTGCCGATATTTTACCTTTGTTCCATGTCAGTGAATTCTTATCTAAAAGCTCAGGGGGAACCTAATCATGTCCAAAAAAAGACAATACAATCAGTGGAGTTATACAATTATAAATGTTATAAGGAACACATGTAAACCCACCCCATATCAGATCTAGGTTATATATGTTATGAAAACAATATACTTGAGAAAGCCAATGAAGACTGAATGAAGAATGCACGAAATGAAGGCTCTTGTCTGGAAATAGCCTCTCATAGAACGACCCCGCTACGCCTGCTGCGAAATATGATTTCGCTGCTACAACCGCCATTGGATCATTCCGATCAGTAGATACTGGATGCAACGACCTGAAGAGGGTATTGAAATCACTGGAAGGAAGATCGTTAAGGAATATTTGGAACTGCGGGACAGGAATATTGCCCGCCGCCGAGAGATATTTGGCTTCCAGGCTCTTTATTATATTTTCTGTGGGCAATAGAGCGTTGGGTCCAGACGAACAACCCAGATCCGCGATGCAAAATGTCTTGCTCTCAATCACCTTCATTGATAAAATGCATTCCTCCAATAAAGGCTGTACACGTTCCAATGATCTCTTCTGCAATATTAGATTACGATCGATCTAAGGCAATGCATAAAATACTTTAAATGATATGAATGAATTATTCACATAGATATGTATTACGAACTAAAACCTGTAAACTGGAATTTTGAGCATAGCTGAATTCTCCATTTCCTGCGTTCATGTGAAGAAATTCCTTTGTAAGAGTGTTCGTCTTCATCTCCATCCTCACTGTCGCACCCAAATCCTTCAATTTGGCGGCGGCGGCGATTCAATTATCAGATTCTGAACTCCCAGCTATGAAAAACTTGACGATGATGGCGGCGCTGGCGGATGAGGAATCGTTTCATCCCACAGAGATGGTGTAGGTGTTTAATGCCTAGTTTCACTTTAAAGAGTTTGTGAGAGGTAATTTCATCAACTAGGGTTAATAGCCTAGTTATACTCTTAGTAGCTATTTATACTCTTAGTTATATTCTTTTAGGTTTTTTTAATATTAAATTTTGATTGTATTATATTTGTTTCTTAAATTTATATTTATGTGTAATACTGGTGTTGATGTTATCAATATTTTGTAAAGTGATATTCACCAATCTTTAAATGGTTTAATCACACCATGGTTTTTTTTATGTTAATTTAGCTTGAGACAAGAGAGGTTTTGGATAAAATTTAAAGCAGTTTTAGGAAGTCTATGGTGTCCCATATTCTTTATCCTATGTATGTGTGTATAGGAGGTGCCTAGTTATAGCTAAGCTCTCTATAGGGGAGAACCCCACTTCCATGAGAAGATAGGAAAAGGTATATTGCTTTTAGTATTAAAGTTATAGGTTATAAAATGTTCTTGGATTCACACAATTTTTTTTTAATATTTTTACACAGTTTTTTTCCAATATTCTTTAAAGACACTGCAACCCAAAACTTCAAAACCATATGAGTTAAAAAAAAAACCTCTTTTTATTTAAACTCATAAAGATAATCAATTTACAATTAATAACTAGTTTTTATAGATACCATCTTTTAGATAAAATTCTGTTTAAATTATTAAAATGATACATACACATTATTGAATAACTAGTTTTTTTTAAATACCATCTTTTAGATAAAATTCTGTTTAAATTATTAAAATGATACATACACATTATTGAAATGGCATACTTTGAATTTCCTAGTATATTGAACCTATATCTAAAATTGAAAATCTAATTTAAATAAAAACCATTCTTAAACTCATTAAAAAAAAATTGTCACCAAGCAAATCGTTCCCGACAAAAAATCACTCAGAAACATCCAAAACCTTCAACAATTAATTATCTCATTACAAACGAGTTGATTGCGGGTCTATTCGGCTAAGGCCAATCTGCCTATATCACTGCATTATATTACTACATGGCTTCAGAATAGGAAATAAAATAATGACATATATTGACAGCTTCATGTTTCACGCTAGGCTAAAACTTGTAACATATAATTTGACCACCAAACCATTTTAATTAATAATATGTTTGACTTTTAAATAAGTAGGAGACAAAATAGGTCGAAATCATATTATAAAAAATAAATAAAATATTATAAAAAATAAATAAAATATTATTAAAAATAAATAAATTAATATTTAGAGAAATATCTTCTTAAATAAATTGAAATTAAATACATAAAGAAACTTATAAAATGAATTATATTACTTAATAGTTAATAATATAAACATGGATTATATTATAAAATAATGTAAATAAAAATACTAGATTTAAAAATAATTAGGGATGATAACTAATTTTTTTATCTATAGAGGTAAATAATCCCTTAGTTTTTTTTTAAATTTTATTTTTATGCTCCAAAAGTTTTAAGAAAAACATTAATAAATATCCATAATTGTGATTTATGAGTTACAATATTAGTAACGTATTGTGGAAAATATGTTGATCTTCAACAATGTTTGCGTTACAAAGAGAGAAAATTATTTCATACCACAACATTTTAGGATTGTCCAGCATCATGTTTCACTTTGGGGCTCATGAGAGTTACAATAATAGTCAAAACATATATATACTTTTGATCTTGTAGATTGGGTTGATCACTTTTCAATAATTTGTTAATTTTCTCTTATCTGCTAACTCTTTACTGCACCAAATCTTATACTTAGATTTAGATGTAATAATACTTTTAATATTATAGTTATTCTAGAAAGCAACCTCTTCCTCAACTCCCCAATAATTTCACCATGACTTGGTATCTTTATGTCAACCTCACCTAAGTTGTAGGTGGTTTTGACGAGAGTAAGAATCAATTTTAGGAAGCCTCTTGTCTCCCATGTTGTTTATCTTCTTCTTGTTCATTATGTAACTAGTCATAGACATGCTCTCAATTGTGGATGGACTTACTTCTATGAGGATGAGAGGATAGGGTGTATTTCCTTTAGTTTTGATATAATATGTTATAAATAACATTTGGATTTGGGCTATCGTTCTTTGTTTTTATGTAGAGACATTGCAACCCCAGACTTCACAACCATATAATAACTAGAGTGATAAAAGTCTTAGGTAGAACTTTCTTCCTATCCTAAATCTAGAGGTGTACTGATTTACAATTATTTTGAAGCTCATAATAAGATTTCTATGCTCTATTAATACTTTTCACAATTTTATAGTTCTAGTTAATCGAATGTTGAAGACTCATTATGAGATAATTATATGAACTCATTTTCTTCTTGATTTTTTTTATCGTATATGATATTATGATAAGTGATCTCATTTTCTTCTTGATTTTTTTTATCGTATATGATATTATGATAAGTGATCTTTGAGATTTAATTATCATTTAGAATTTTCAGTTGCTTGTTCAGATCATGAGGACTCTTGGTCGTAATAACAATATATCTAGATTAGAGAAGAAGGGTGATTACTATACAAGTGAAAATCGTGCTAGTACAACCTATCTCTTATAAACAACCTTCTAGTTTATGGATGTAAATACCAAACATGTTACAGATATGGGACAACCTTGCTTGTGTCCTATTCTTAAACATCAAAATAACTTTCATGTACAAACCTATTGCAATAACTATCAACTCAAAAGGGGATTTTCGTTCTTCTAATCTATTTGAGGGGTTACTTCTAGGCATTGGGACAAATGATTTTCTAAAGTCAACAAAGCAACAAAAAATATTAATTTTTTTAATGCAACACTCCTTAGCAATGATTCTAAGAGTAACAAGTTGTCCCATAGTCCAATTACAACCATGAAATCCTGCATGGCATTTAACTCTTTTTCCATGACTTTCTAGCCATATGTTGATTTCATTTTCTAGAATGATTCCATATATTTTTGCTAAAGAGGGATAGTCATAATGTCCTAGAATTAAATGGATTGATAGTATATCCAATTTTAAAATATTTTCCTAGCAATGTTGAAACCATCCAACAATTCTTCTCAAAATTCAAATCCCTTTTCATGTAGTGCAAGCAATGTGGGATTGACAAGAAGGAGGACCAAGTGGTGCTCTTAATTCTTAGCAAATTTGGTGTTATAGTTGATTTTACCACACCTGGTTGATCAAACATTTATGGCCTTTTCTGTCCCTCTGCAAACTCTTTGGACTCCATGGAATTATATTATACTTTGATGTTCCAAGATCATCCCCCAAAATTGCGTGTTTATACCTATAGGCTACTTTTAAAGTAATACTCGCGTGTATATGCAGCTTTTGACCTCAAACCTGAGTACATCACGATGTGTGCAAAATGAAAAATATTTTTGAAGTTTTCCTCATATGATTCCAATTACTTTATCTCTTGGCCTTCCATATGCCTTGAGAATGCTCGGATTCGACTGTCCATTACCTCTTTGGAGCACTATATATTGAGCCTCTTGGATTCACCCCCAACTCGCACCCAAATCCTTGAATTCGACTTGCAGCCAAATCCTTCAATTTGGCGGCAGCAACTGTTTAATTATGAGATTTCGAACTCCCAAATAAGCAGGTATGAAAAACTTGACAATGATGGCAATGCTAGCAGATGACGAATCGTTTCATCATAGAGTTGTAGTAGTTGTTTAATGCCTAGTTTCACTCTTAAGAGTTTTTAAGAGTTGTGAGAGGTATTTTGAGGTAATTGATCAACTAGATTAGGGTTAATGATATAGTTATAGTATTTCAGTTTTTTTAGTATTAAATATTAATTGTATCACTCTTATTCTTATGTAATAATGGTTTTAATGTTATTAATATTTTGCAAAGGGATTTTTTTTATCAAATTTTTAATCATTTAATCACAATATGATGTTTTTATGTCAACCTAGCTCGAGACAAGAGTGGATTTGGATAAAATTTAAAGCAGGTTTAGGAAGTCTATGGTGTCCCATATTCTGTATCCTATGTATTTTTATATATGAGGTGCCTAGTTATAACCAAGCTTTGTACACGGTAGAACCCCACTTCTATGAGGAGATAAAATAGAGTATATTGCTTTTAGTTTTAACGTAATAGGTTATAAAATGTTTTTGGATTTGCACAATTTTTCTCCAATATCCTTACATAATTTTTTTCCAATATTCTTTAAAAATACTAGAGCCCAAAACTTCAAAACTATATAAGAAAAATACTACGATAAAAGTTTCAAAAAAAAACTTTTATTTCAACTCACAAAGATGATCAATTACAATTAATAAATAGTTTTTATAGCTACCATGTTTTAGATAAATTTATGTTAGAATTGTTAAAATGATACATACACATTATTGAAATTGATACTTCAAATTTCCGAGATTGAATATGTTGAACCTATTTCTAAAATTGAAAATCTAATTTAAATAATAACCATTCTTAAAATCATTAAAAAAAAATTGTCACCAACAAAATCGTTGCCCACAAAATTCACTCAAAAATATCCAAAACCTTGAACAATTTTTTTTTTTGACAAAAGCGGTTATAGTATTAATTAACGGGTTACAAATTGTGAGTTATGGAAACTCACAATGAACTTAGTCAAGATAGTCTAGATAACACTCTCATAGTTTGGTAGGACCTCGCTCCAAAGTGGAATAACAAAGCAAGATAGAAGATTGATTTGAAGTACATTTTGATGCATATTTATTGCTTTGTTGTTCAGCTCCTCAAAAAATATGATAGAATTCTAGATGCTTGAATGTCTTTGATAGGGAAAGAATTCTTTATGCTACTAAGTCTATTTATGGTCTATTCGGCTAAGATGAATGTGCCAATATCCTTGCATTATATTACTACATGGCTTCATAATAGGAAATAGAAAAATCACATATATTGACAGCTTCATGTTTCACGGTAGGCTAAAAATTGCACCATATAATTTGATTTCCAAACCAATATTAATTTATAATATGTTTGACTTTTAAATAAGTAAGAGATCAATATTAATTAATAATATGTTTAACTTTTAAATAAGTAAGGGCAAAAGATTTTTATTCATTTAAATATGTCAACTATATTAAAAAAATAAAAATAAAAATTATTAAAAATAAATAAATTAATATTTAGAGAAAAATTATTTTAAATAAATTTAAATCAAATATAAATAAATTTAGAAAATAAATTATATTACTTAACAATTAATAAGATAAAAATGAATTATATTATGAAATAATATTAATACCAGTGTAGATCCAAATCCTAGGCTCTATCAAGCCCCCAGATGGATCAAATCTCTCCAGGTGCAAACCTCTTCTTAGGTATCCATTGATTTGATTCAAACCAAAAGACAAATCTTTTTATTTAAGGTCCACATATAATATTTTTATTATTAATATTTAATATTATTAATGGCTAACATATAATATTTTTTATTATTTTTTATTTTGTTAGGAACGAACATTACAACATTTCCCCATACATGGTTTTAAAACCATATGCAAGGCCCTCCTACAACCATGGGTTGTTTAGGAGGCCTTGCACATGGTCTTGAAACCATTTGCAAGGTCCTCATAAACCATGTACAATAAAACCATGGGTTATTTAGGAGGCCTTGCACGTGGTTTAATAAAAACCATGTGCAAGGCCCTCCCAAACCATGTACAATAAAACTATGGGTTGTTTAAAAGGCCTTGCAAATGGTTTTAAAACCATGTGCAAGGCCAACATTTTTTAGCGGATAATTCTTGTTATTTATTATTATTTTGTTAGGTAGGAACATTACAACATCTCCCCATATTGTGTTTTTTTTCCCGACTCGTAGATTTTTTTTACGGATAATTAAATTTTTACTTTTTTATTGTTTTGTTAGGTAGGGAGATTACAACATCTCCCCCATATTAGATTGTTTTTGTGGCCGACATTTATTTTGGCCTATAATTAGAAAATTTATTTTTTCATTGCGCCGAGAGGCGCTCTACAACCCAGTATGGGGAGATCTTGTAATGTTATTGCACCGAGAGGCGCTCTACAGCCCAGTATGGGCGAGATCTTGTAACGTTACATAACGTTATGTAACGTTACATAACGTTACGTAACGTTATTTTTATTAACCAGTGTAGATCCAAATCCTAGGTTCTATCAAGCGCCGAGAGGGATCAAATCTCTCGAGATGCAAACATCTTCTTAGGTATCCATTGATTTGATTTAAACCAAAAGACACATATTTTTATTTAAGGTCCACATATAATATTTTTATTATTAATATTTAATATTATTTATGGTCGACATATAATATTTATTATTATTTTTTATTTTGTTAGGAAAGAACATTACAACATTTCCCAATACATGGTTTTAAAACCATATGCAAGGCCCTCCTACAACCATGGGTTGTTTAGGAGGCCTTGCACATGGTTTTAAAACCATTTGCAAGGCCCTCCTAAACCATGTACAATAAAACCATGGGTTATTTAAAATGCCTTACACATGGTTTTAAACCGTGCACATGGCTTTAAAACAATGTGCGAGGCCAACATTTTTTTGCGGATAATTCAATTTTTTACTTTTTAAAAATGTTGGCCTTGCACATTGTTTTAAAACCATGTGCAAGGCATTTTAAACAACCCATGGTTTTATTGTACATGGTTTAGGAGGGCCTTGCAAATGGTTTTAAAACCATGTATTGGGAAATGTTGTAATGTTCGTTCCTAACAAAATAAAAAATTATAATAAATATTATGTCGACCATAAATAATATTAAATATTAATAATAAAAATATTATATGTGGACCTTAAATAAAATGATGTGTCTTTTGGTTTAAATCAAATCAATGGATACCTAAGAAGATGTTTGCATCTCGAGAGATTTGATCCCTCTTGGCGCTTGATAGAGCCTAGGATTTGGATCTACGCTGGTGTATGGGGAGATCTTGTAACATTATGTAATGTTGTAACGTTACGTAACGTTGTAATGTTACATAACATTACATAGATGTCGGCTATAAAAAACAAAACTTTTAATTATCTTCCAAAATAAATGTCAGGCACAAAAACAATCTAATATGGGTGAGATGTTGTAATGTTCCTACCTAACAAAATAATAAAAAATAAATAAAAAATTTAATTATTTTCCATAAAAAGATGTCCTTGAGAAAAACAACACAATATAGGGGAAATGTTGTAATGTTTCTACTTAACAAAATAATAAAAAATAATAAAAATAAAAAATTGAGTTATCCGCAAAAAAATGTTGGTCATGCACATGGTTTTAAAACCATGTGAAAGGCCTCTTAAAAACCCATAATTTTTTTGTACATGGTTTAGGAGGGCCTTACAAATGGTTTTGAAGCCATGGGCCTCCTAAACATCCCACAGTTTTGTTGTACATGGTTTAGGAGGTAGTTGCACATGGTTTTAAAACTATGTATGGGGAGATGTTTTAATGTTTTTTCCTAACAAAATAAAAAATATTATATGCAACCATAAATAGTATTAAATATTAATAATAAAAATATTATTTGTGGACCTTAAATAAAAAAATGTGCCTTTTGGTCTGAATCACATTAAAGCTGATAGTTGAGTGCAATACTTAAGAAGAGGTCTGCACCTCCAAAGATTTGATCCCTCTCGACGGTTGATAGAGCCTGGGATTTGGATCTATGCTGGTTAATAAAAATAACGTTACGTAACGTTACATAACGTCACGTAACATTACAAGATCTCCCCCATACTGGGCTGTAGAGTGCAACCAGCGTAGATCCAAATCCTAGGCTCTATCAAGCACCGAGATGGATCAAATCTCTCCAGGTGCAAACCTCTTCTCAGGTATCCATTGATTTGATTCAAACAAAAAGACACATTTTATTTATTTATTTAAGGTCCACATATAATATTTTTATTATTAATACTTAATATTATTTATGGGTGACATATACTATTTTTTATTATTTTTTGTTTTTTTATGAACAAACATTGCATAATTTCCCCACACATGGTTTTAAAACCATATGCAAGGCCCTCCAAAACCATGTACAATAAAACCATGAGTTGTTTAGGAGGCCTTGCACATGGTTTAAAAACCATTTGCAAGGCCCTCCTACAATCGTGGGTTATTTATGAGGCCTTGCACATGGTATTAAAACCATTTGCAAGGCCCTCCAAAACCATGTACAATAAAACCATGAGTTGTTTAGGAGGCCTTGCACATGGTATTAAAACCATTTGCGAGGCCCTCCAAAACCATGTACAATAAAACCATGAGTTGTTTAGGAGGCCTTGCACATGGTTTAAAAACCATGTGCAAAGCCACCTAAACCATGTACAATAAAACCATGAGTTGTTTAGGAGGCCTTGCACATGGTTTAAAAACCATGTGCAAAGCCACCTAAACCATGTACAATAAAACCATGGGTTGTTTAGAATGCTTTGTACATGGTTTTAAAACCATGTGCAAGGCTAAGATTTTTTTGCTTTTCTTGACCCACATATTTTTTTTACGGATAATTAAATTTTTTCTTTTCTATTGTTGTGTTAGGTAGAAAGATTACAACATCTCCCCCATATTAGATTGGTTTTTTTTGGGGATAATTCAATTTTGTGTTTTTTTCTTGACTCACATATTTTTTTTACGGATAATTAGATTTTTACTTTTTTATTGTTTTGTTAGGTAGGAAGAATCTTACAACATCTCCCCATATTAGATTTTTTTTGTGGCCTACATTTATTTTGGCCTATTAGAAAATTTATTTTTTATTAATAAAAATAATTTTAAGAATGTGATATTTTATTATTATTTTGTGTTACAAAATCTGTCCCATAATATTCACTTTCACTATTATTTTTTGCCGACATGTTAGTAACGTTACATCACGTGACAATATCTCCCCCATAATAGTCACTTTCACTATTATTTTTTGCTGACATGTTAGTAACGTTACATCACGTGACAAGATCTCCCCTATACTGGGCTGTAGAGCACCTCTCGGCGCAATAAATAATATATTTAAAAAATATTGAGGATGATGATAACTAATTTTGATGTATATTACTTTAAAGAGGTAAATAACCACTTGGTTTTCTTTACAATTTTATTTTTATGTTCCAAGAGTTTTAAGAAAAGCATTAATAAATCTTCACAACTGTGATTCATGTGTTAAAATGTGAGGAATGTTAGTATTGTGGAAAATATGTTGATCTTCAACACTATTTGAGTTACAAATATGGAAAATTATTCCATACCACAACATTTTAGGATTGTCCAGCATCATGTTTCACTTTAGGGCTCATGAGAGTTACACTAGTAGTCAAAACATATATATGCTTTTGATCTTCTAGATTAGGTTAATCGCTTTTTAATAATTTGTTAATTTTCTCTTATCCTCTAACTATTTACGTCACCACATCTTATACTTACATTTAAATGTAATAATGATTTTAATATTATAACTATTCTACAAAACAACCTCTTCCTCAACTCCCCAACGGTTTCACCATGACTTGGAATCTTTATGTAAACCTGAACTTTAAGTTGTAGGTGATTTTGACTAGAGTAATAATTATTTTAGGAAGCCTCTTGTCTCCCATGTTGTTTATCTTCTTCTTGTTCAATGTGTAACTAGTCATAGCCATGCTCTCAATTCTCGATGGACTCACTTCTATGAGGATGAGAGGATAAGGTGTATTTCCTTTAATTTTGATATTATATGTTATAAGTAACTTTTGGATTTGGGATATCGTTCTTCATGATTATGTAGAGACGTTGCAACCCTAAACTTCACAACCATATAGTAACTAGAGTGATGATCTAGTCTTAGGTAGAAGTTTCTTCCTATCCCAAAGCTAAAGGTTTATTGATTTACAATTATTTTCAAGTTCATAATAAGATTTCTAGCGTCTATTAATACTTTTCACAATTTTATAGTTCTAGTTAATCTAATGTTGAAGATTGATTATGAGATAATTACATGAACTCATTTTCTTCTTGAGTTTTTTATATCGTATATGAGATTATAATAAGTTATCTTTGAGATTTAATTATCATCACCTTTGTTTTGATAGTGTTAATAACCATACCCATATGAGAACAAAACCCTTTAAGATTTTTCAGTTGTTTGTTGAGATCATAAGGACTCTTGGTCATAAGAACAATATACCTATATTAGAGAAGAAGGGTGATGACTATACAAGTGAAAATTGTGCTAGTACAGCCCATCTCTTCTAAATTTCTCAACATGGGCTTCTTGCGTGATTTTGCAATGCACTCAATTACATAATCATGTATTCTATTTTACTTAGCATCATTGAGTTCTAGTTTTAGACTACTATGTTTCTCTTCTATTTTCCTATGTTCCTTTTGGGCCAAAGTCAAAGGGTGTTGTTTGGATTTGTCGTCGTTGGGAAACTAGTGTTTTTGTCATTTTCATTAATATAACAATAATAATGAACATGTATTCAATCAAAACGGTCTTAAGCTTACTTGTGGAGTGGATTGTCCTTGAGTTGGACATGATTACATGCTAGTCATTGTTTCAATTAGCATTGATAAATCAATGTTTTAACCTTCAACTATCGGGTCTCAAGATTCTTTGTAGATTTGGAAGTGATTTCATTCAAGCAATTGTTTCAACTAGCATTGGTAGAACAACCTTATAACCTTTGGTTGCAAATGGGTCTTAAGGAGCAGACTTGTCATTAAGGTGGGCATGTTTTCATGCTACTTATTGCTCTCATTAGATTTAACACAACAATAATCTAATAGTTATCTTATAAAATGTCAACATTGTATGGATTATATATCATATTTATGGTATAAGTTTGAATAAATAATGCATTTCATTCCTTGAACTATTGCAAATTCTTATGATGAGATTATTTTTATAGTTGTGCATTCATAGAAATGATTCCCCCGGGGAAACAATATAGATATCCTAAATAAATAGAATTGAAAGAAAGCTAGATAGATTGTTATATGCATTTTCATTCTTTTCGAAATAGTGATTATAAGTCCATAAATACAAGTGGATTTGACTAATCAGAACAATTGATAGAGTATTCTTGATTTTACTTATTGAATTTATGTATCTTGGTTATTTGAATAGAGGTGTTGTTTGGATAAAATGTGATTTCTTTTACCATTTTTTTATAGATTGCATGTTTAAATAACACCTCTTATTGTGATATTTAATTGGTTTTTAAATATAAATTTCATTTTCTAAAATTTATTGTGTTCTATTTGTAGTAAGTTCTATTAAATTTGAAAGTTCAAAGTTCAAATCTATTCATTCTATTTTTTCATGCTTTCTTATTATTCTGAAATTTATTACATAGCATGATTGATCTTTGTTCCTTTCCATAAACATTTCCTGCTTCTTTAATTTCTTTGAATTTTGAACCTCTATCAACTTATTCATGTATTGTCTTAGTTGTATAACTTGTACCTATACCTCATTTTCATACTCACATAAAATGCATAGAACTGCTTCTAGACAACTCTTCCTTTTATACACAAGGAAATTTTAAAAATACTTAAAATGTATTAGGGTTTTATACTCAAATGTTTGAATCACGCCTAGATAATATGTAATGTCCGTGAAATTTGAAAATAAAAAAATAACTTGAAGGATAGTTAATTACTACCTATTCTAGACATTAATTCATCTTCTGCGGAATATGTCAATCTTTGTTTTCTACACCGAAGTAACGGAATTTGTCCTTATCATTTCTAGATGTTTTTTCGATCTGGTTACTAATGTAATGATATAATATGTTTATGTTACTTGAGCTGGTTTAAATGATTACAGTGCTTATTGATTATTTCTAATCATGCATGACATGTGTGTGTTTGTTCAGTTATATCTTACTTCTTGGTTATAAGTTTTGTTCATTGTTTATGGGAAGTCCTGACTTATCTTTAATTGTCAAAGGTTGGAGTGACGAGATTTGGATCCCTGTTATGGGGTTTATTTAGGTCATGTTGAACTAATGCAAACTTTTGCTTCCTTTTTGCAAGTTCATTAGATGGTGAAAACTTTCTACGATAGCTAAAATTTGACATGTTATCTATGCTATACTACTGTATGCCTTTTGAATACAACATGACTAGAGTCGTGGCCTAACTATTCCTACTACTACAGATTATGTTAATGATTACACAGAGTTGGGTTTCATCAAACCTACATCTATCTAGTTAACATTACGATTGTGGCTTAGGACTTGATAAATTTTATTCATATGCTTAGTATTTATAACGTATGGTTTGGATTTTTTTATGCCTAAATGTTAGAGGCTTAACTCATAAGACTTAGCCATATTGTATTAAAGTTTATTTGCAACATGATATATATGAAGAGCCATTCATGGCATATTCTATATGCCATGAAACCTTGGCTTATCTATGTCAATGAGGGTTTTGACAGTGGTTCCAAAACAAAATCACATCTATGGGTTTTAAACTATAGGCATGAGGGTAAAGACCATGATGTTGGCGGTGGACAAGGTGGTGGAGTAAATGCTCCTTAGGATGAGGGAAATTGAACCCTATGCTTGGTATTTCATGGATGGGAAAACCATTTGTCACTGCTATGGGCTATTTCTTTGTTTGGCTCTCTGGTTTTGTCACAACGTGGAGGACCGATTTGCCCTACACTTTAGAAGGTATGTTATCCACTTGAGTTTGCAGTGTTATAACTTTGCTGTTATCAGGTGGAGGTTTAGCATACTTCTAACAAGCCTCTATTTCTTTTTGTAGGTGACAGGGCTTCCATTCGTGATTCGTGGTGTCTACCAGGCCGTCTACAATACCCTTCTCAGGTAAGCTCTATAAAAACTATTGACCTGTTACCTCTCCGTATAGATGTTTTAGTAGATATTTTAAGCTTAGTGTTGTAAAGATTATTGTGGTGAATATCTTGACTGTGGGTTTTTGATTGTATGGGAATTCTTTTGTTTAATGAGCATCCAGTGATGGATATGTAAATATTATTTTAAATGTGGGCCTTCGTCCATGTCTGTAATTGTTTGATGTTTATATTTTAAACTTTGGTTTTGGTGTGTTCATGGAAGTTTCACATTTTGATTTTAAACGATGAGTTTGACTTGTAGTAGTGCCATTGCTTGCAATGGAACCTTTGTCGATTTGCGACTGTGTATAGTTTCTTACTGGAAAATTTTATTTAAATGGTAATTTATGATTTAAGTTACATGCATGTGGTTATTTATGGACATGGTCGTAAGCTTGGATTATTGTTGTGAAAATGTAAATGCCGTGCCTAGGATAGCGCATATAGTAGGTTCTTTTAAATGGATTTTGTTGTATTTTTTTTAAAGATTTGGGTTCTATCTTTAATGGATAATTTTAGTGGGGTTTTTACCTCTTGGCCACAAAATTTGATGATGAAATGTAGCATGCATATTTTTTTTTGTTTAATGTGCAACATTGACAGAGCAATGATTTTGATTACGGCTTAAAACGGGGTTTTGGGTTCGAGCTTGTTAGATGCGATTTCAACCCTTATGTGAAACGCGTAGTCTGTGTAAAGTTTTGATGGTTAATCCTTCATGTATTTTATCTTCGGTAGTGTAGTTTACTTTTAACTTAAGTGGAAAATTGTAAATCTTTACAACGTTGTCATTTTTGCAAATCAAATCCTACAAGATTCGACTCCTAGCATGGTTTGATATAACCTTCATTTTAAAACATGATCCTACAAGATTCAATCCTCAGTTGCGTGGTTTGGTGACTCAATTTTGTAGGAGTGGGTTTTTATTTTGCAGAAGTGCCATCAAGATTAGATCCTCAATCCTTTTAAATGTATACGATATTCAATAATGATATTGTATTATGTTTAAGTTTGATTCTTATCTTGATGGTAGATAGTATGATTATTGTTCATAATAAATTGTGCCTATGGACCGTGATAGGTCTCGATGGCTAGCATACTATGTAGGTAAATATATAAAGTTGGAAATATGTTTTGGGGTTTGTTTATTTTAATTGATAGGTTTTAAAAGAGGTTAACTCTGTTTATTTTATGTTTTTGTTATAATATTTAAAGTTTCAACAATGATATTTAAGCTATACTTTTATGCATATAATTTATGCTACAACTTGTAAGTACTTGTTTTGATGGTTAACAATAACACAAGCCTCCTGTCAATATGAAATCTGTTAGCTGAGAAAAAAGATACAAAGTTTTTTTTTTAAATAGTTCCTTGGTTGATTGTTTCATCTGTTAGGGTTAATAAGATCTATTTACCTAAATTCTGATATTTACCATTGTCTTTGAACTTTAAAAAATAAACAAGAAAATATAGCTTAAATTAATAATCTAGCCTTGGTTACAAGAAATACATCTGTTAGGGAAAATATAATTTAACATGTAAGTGATGGGAGAATAATGCAGAAAATAACATACTAATACCCATTCAAAATTTAGTCTCCTCATTTAATAGGAAAACCTATGTAAATTGCAAGGGAAAAATCAAGAACCTCATACCTACAGGTCGAAGATATTGTAATGTCTTGAAATTATGCACACTCAAATACCCATCATTAACAAGTTCATAGATAGATCTGACCTCTGTTCAAATAACCAAATAACTTGGGAACTACCACGTTCCACCAAACCATGACCCAGAACCATTCCAGGTTTCAATCCAGATCCCCTCGAGTTGGTTCCAACATTCAAGTAGCTTAGAGCTCAAAAGGGAAGCCTTCCCTATTTAGGATATCAGGTTCTGTATCAGTTTCCTTTTTCCTCTTAGGAAAAATGTTCTCCAAGACCTATCTTGAATATAAGCACGTAAAATTATGAAATAATCCAATGTCCCCCAAGCCTCTCTTTGGATTGGGTTTTTATAAACAGACTTTTCAAGTAAAGGGGCAGTTAAATCAATAATCATTTCATTTCTTGAAATAAACCTTTTTATTTAATCTAGGTAATTTTAATATTTATTTAAATTTAACTTAGGAACTTTTGACTAGTTCCTACTTTGACTCTTGTAGGTGTTTTAATATTTAATTATCATAAGGAATATTAATAACAGGTGGATCCTTTCATTATTACTTATAGTTACTAGTATTATTACTATGCTTATTCTTTATACATGTCATGTCTAAATTATATATATATATATATATATATATATATATATATATACCATTTGTTAACATTTTAAATTTAGGTACCATATCGCATGATCCCTAATCATATGAAACCTTTCTTTTAGCTTAGTCACTTTCTTCAATAAGGCCTTCAGGTAGGAGTTAGGTCAACTAGGTTAGCCAACTCTAAACCTCCTTGCATGTTGGATTCCCTCATATAACATGGTAGTTGTTTAATACTTTGATGAGATACAGAAATTTGAAATTTCATTTAATCACTTAAAAATAGGTAAGATCAATTCAATGTTTTATCAAAGTCGTTTTCACT
Organism: Pseudotsuga menziesii; assembly: GCA_001517045.1. NCBI lineage: Eukaryota > Viridiplantae > Streptophyta > Pinopsida > Pinales > Pinaceae > Pseudotsuga > Pseudotsuga menziesii. The sequence continues at coordinate 253,429 of LPNX010897669.1, forward strand.
CAACATATAATTTTTTCAGTAACTCCTAGCATTTATCTAGAGCCCATACTCAATGCTAGGAAACAAGGAGTTACAAACTTAGTGCAATTCCAGAGCTCCTCCCTCAACACTAATGCTAGGATGTGTTTGTAGGATACACCTATGGATACAATGGACAAGGATCCGATGTTCGAGAGATTATGCTCAACATCAACTTGGAAGGCTCCAAGTCTTATTCCCAACACTTCCAAATTTTATCTTTTCATGTGCTTAATAGCTTCTCGTTCAACATAAACATTTAAAATACTCATGCGCTCTAGATCCTCTTGCTAAAAGAAACCATTAAATACTCATGTGGTCCAGAGCTTCTCGCTCAACACAAAACATCACATACTTATGTTTTCTAGAGTTTCTTGCTCAATACAAACATCTCATCAAGTATGTGCTTCAAGGTCCATGCCCAACACTTCAAATCATATATATATATATATATATAACATATGCAATTGTATTACGTACAATATATCAAACAAAGCATCATTCTCATGTGCAGTGGGGTCTTAGGCCCAATATACCAAATAAAAAATCAACGCAACATCAGAAGCAATGGGGATTATTCCTATAAGTGTTAGGTCAAAATTCAGGATATTACATCCCTCCCTGCTTAGAACAATACCATGCCTGGTGTTCTAGGGACTCAGAATGAAATCATGAAACATGGCAGGGTAATCCTTTCTCATGGTAGCTTCATTCTCCCAAGTAGCCTCATCAGCCTCAAAGTGCTTCCATTGCACTTTCAACTGGAATATGGTGCGCTTCCTGAGCCGCACCTCTCTCTTGTCCAGTATATGAAGGGGTTCAGGTGCAAACTACCCTTCAGGTTCCACTTGTAATAAGGACCAATCAATCACATGTTTAGTATCATAAACATATTTCTTTAATAAGGATGCCGGGAAAACATTATGGACTCTTAAGTGAGTAGGTAAATCTAGGTCATACGCCACTGGTCCTCTCTTGGCCAGTATCTCGAAGGGTCCAAAAAATATTGGAGCTAACTTACCACACCTTCCCAAGCTCAATTACCGTCTCTTTGCTTTTACTTGCAAGTAAACATGGTCACCTATCTGATAATCTTTATCTTTTTCTCTTTTATTCATGTAACTCTTCTGGCAGTCTTGTGCTTCTTTAAGGTTCAGCTGGACCTTGGTAACTAATTGTTCCAAGTCCTTTAGTAAGTCAGGCCCTACATTAGAGGAAATGTCAACTCAAAATGGGCCTCCTAAGGAAATAATAAAATAATAGTTAAAATAATAAAATAATATTTATTAATTTCGGAGGAAGAAAAGAAAAAACAACTACTTTTTTTGTTCATATTTTCGACATATCTCCTTGTTTTTTTACTCATATTTTGATCGGGAGAGATCATTGGATGCATAATTAAATTCCGCATCCAATGAGTACCCACTCTGCATACTTTTGAAAGACCCCGCTACACCAAAAACAATCAGGTATTTCTTGTTTTTGCGGTATCGAGGTCCATCAAAAGTATGCAGATTTGGTACTCATTGGATGCGGAATTTAGTTCTGCATCCAGGGAGCTCTTCCACTCAAAATTTGAGTAAAAACACAAGGAGATATGTCTATGATACGAACAAAAAGAGTAGTTTTTTTTATGATGCTTATCCCCAAATTTATACTAAAAATTTGTTTAAGACCTATACGGTATTTAAAATTTAAAGCAATTTCATTGGCTAACACATGATGACATGGAATTTGAATTAGGGTTGAAAGGTCCATTTTGAGTTGAAATTTCCTGAAATGAAATGAGACAATCCATCAGGTTATCCCAAGTAACTGGTGTTCTACACTTTTGTCCATAGAGTATCTCAAATGGACTCACCTTAGTGGAGGTATGGTATCCGTTGTTATATCCAAACTTTTCAAGATGCAGGTAATATTCCCACTTGGTGGGGTTGTTCATGACATATAGTCTAAGCATGTCCTCTACAATCTGGTTTACCCATTCTGTCTTCTCGTCTCTTTGCAGGTAGTAAGCAGTAATAAAGTTCAACTAAGTCTCTAATCTAAAGAATAAGGATCTCCAAAAATTCCTGGTAAACTCTGCAACTCTATCCAAGAGGATTGATTTGGGTATCCCGTGCAATCTAAATTTATCCTTAAAGAAGATGTCAGCAATGTGTACTTCCTTGTAGGTCAACTTCACTTGAATGAAGTGTGCTTATTTTGACAATTTTTCAACTACTACAAAGATAGAATAATTTTTCTTCTTACTCTTAGATAGACCCGTAATAAAATCCATACTAATATCCTCCCACTTCCATTCTAGAATGGGTAATGGATGCAACAACCCTAAAGGATGCTGGTGCTAAGCTTTGACCAGTTAACATTCTTGAAATTTTGTGATAAACAATGCTATGGAAGCCTTTCAATTAGGCTATAAAAAGTGTTTCTTTATTGTGGATACCATCTTTTTATATCCTCGATTCCCTGAGTAGGGTGTCTGATGAAATTTCATGATGATGCTAGACCTAATGTCCCCTCTATTTTGAATGTACAATCTCTCTTTGAACCATAACAGTCATGTTTCGTCTACCTTGTACTCTTTTTGTTGCTGGAACAACCTGTCATCTTGAATATTCTTGAGGATTTCAACATAGAAACGGTCAACTCTATTGGCCTTTCTAATCCTCTCATGTAAATATGAATCGGTTTGACTTAAAGTCACCTCATATATCATATGAGCTTGTCGGCTCAAAGCATCAACAATTTTGTTCTCCTTGCCCTTTATATGCTTTAGCTCGAAATGGTACTCGCTAAGGAAATCCAACCATTTGGCTTACGTGGCATTCAGAGCTGGTTTCTCAAATAAATACTTCAGACTCATATTGCCTATTTTCAGAAGGAATTTCTTCCCAATGAGGTAGTGCCTCCACATCTTCAAGGCATGGATGATGGCTTGTAACTCAAGATCATGGGTGGGGTAGTTATGTTCGTGTTCTTTTAAATTATGCAATTCATAAAAAAATTGTGTAATCGTTATGTAGTAGGACTCCTCTAAGCCATTCCTTGCTTGCATCCATGCAAACAACAAAATCCCCATCGGGATCCGCAATTCGTAGTATTGGTGCAGTCTTCAAAAGTTGCTTAAGCTTCTGAAAATTTTCTTCGCACTTTGTCGTCCATAAGAACTTGTTTTCCTTATTTTGAAAAGAAGTCATGGGACAAGCTATCCTCGAAAAGTTCTCAATGAACATTTAGTAGTAACTGACTAATCCCAAAAATGAGCTAATGTCGGTGACACTAGTGGGGGTATGCCAATCCTCTATGGCATTAATATTTTCTGGGTCCACAACTATCCCCTTCTTGAAGATGATGTGACCCAAGTACTGTACATGTGGTTTGTAAAAATCACATCTACTAAACTTGGTGTAGAGATTGTGTTCTTGTAACACCTATGGAACTATGCAGAGGTTCTCCTTGTGTTTCTCTTTACTCTAAGAGTAAACTAGGATATCGTCTATAAATATACCAAAACAAATTTATCTAGGTATTTACTAAAGATACTTTTCATCATACACATAAATTTCATGGGTACATTGGTCAACCTGAATGGCATTACGACAAACTTGTAGTGGTCGTACTTTGTACAAAAGACAGTTTTGTGAATATCCGCGTCATGAATCCGTATCTGATGGTACCCAGATCATAGGTCAATATTCAAAAATATTTTGGATCCTCCTACTTGATTGAACAAGTCATAGATCCTAGGGAGTGGGTATCGGTTCTTGATGGTCATATTGTTAAGTTGACAGTAATCAATGCACATCTGCATCATATCATTCTTATTCTTTACGAAAAGTATCGGTGCTCCCCAAGGGGACACACTTGGTTAGATATATTCCTTCTCAATCAACTCTTGCAACTGTAGTTTGAGTTCCACCAACTTTGGTGCACTCATGTGATAAGGTGATTTTTAAGCTGGAACTGACCCCAGTGTTCGTTCTATGGAAAAGTCTAAGTCTTGTTTCGATGGTAAACTTGGTATTTCCTCAAGAAATACGTCCTTGAAGTCTATGAGAACTTGAAAGTCCTTGATGTGAAGTGCTCTTTTAGCTTCTATGCCCTGGATGTTTACTACAAACAGTTTGCAACCTTTCCTAATGCAGTTATTTGCTTATAAAGCTAATATCTACCTTCCAAAAACCTTCTTAGGTATGCCTTGAATATCTACCTAATTCCCTTGGCTATCTGTACACAAGATTGACATGTGTAAACAATCTTTCATGGAATGGTGTTGTTCCAACCAGTACATGACGATAAGTATATCATATGATACTAAGGGTAGGATGTTCATGTTTATCCTAGTAGGAAAACCATTTAGTTTTACCTCGTAGTCTTTAAATATTTCAGAAACCTTTTGTTTTGTATCCATGGATAATTTCACCAACCAGGGTTTCTCATGTTTAACTTTGTCTATTTTGCATACATCCACAGTTTTAGGAGATACATAGATTCAACAAGCATCCGAGTCAATCAATATTGAAATAGAATTTTTGGAAACCTTAGCTTCTATCTCAACCATGGTAGCCTGATGGCCTCCCTGTTGACCATCTAGGGATGCATAGATCCACAATGTTCCATCTATGTCCTCTACCATTGGTTCTTCTTGCATCTTGTGCAAGAATCCATTGGTCTTGTTCTTACAGTCTCAGGTATACTAGGGCCCTTGGAATTTCCTTCATTTGATTTACAATGGGGAAACATTGGGTCCCCCATTTGTTGTTGGTTTATTAGCATTCGGAGCTAGTACATATGGCTTCATACCTATTTTGGTTAAGTTATTAGTGGCTGGAAAACTCTTATTTTGTTTTCTGTAAGGTGGTGGGTTGAAGCCCAGTTTGCAGTTGTCCAAGAAGGTCCTAGACCTGACTATGCTTCTGTTGATGTTCTCTTTCCTCAGCTGTCCATGCTCATAGAAAAGCCTAGCTTTGTGTAGGGTGGTGTCCAATGTTTTTGGCATGTCAAATTCAATCCTCTCTTGAAATTTGGGAGGAAGACATCCTAAAAGCTATTGTATTTTCACTCTCTCGTCCTTTATGTAAGGCACATAATGTTAAAGATCCAAAAATATGTTAATGAAAGCATCCATAGTAATGGAACCCATCCTTAATTTGTGAAATTCTTTCACCTTTCTCTCGAAGAACCCTTCCAACATGTATTTATTTTGAAAATTACTCCATCGAATTTCTCTTACCGCATCTTTCTTTGTATTCTCTAGGTCTCTCCACCATCTATCTTGTTTTCCATTTAAATTATAGATGGCTACACAAGATTTCATCTCGCTAGAGTAGTTATGTTGATGCAGGAGCATTAGCTCTCAAGACCAACTACTAAATTTATGATCAAACTTTAATCTTTAGACATTTTCCCAAGGAGGGGTCAGTTGTAGAGACATTATAAACTTTCATGTAAAGTATTTTATTTTCCTAGCAATTCTAGCTAGGATAAAATATCTAATCGGATAGGTGCCAGTAAAGGATGAGTCATGTAACTAATGTGACGTGGGAACATCGTGGAATTCTAGCAATGTGATGAGTTGGTCACATGTTGTGGCATCTTTTTGGTTGTTTAAGGAGTCATAGTTTGTTAGCGGCGATAGGAATGATGGAGGATGATGACTCCCTACGTGGAGATAAAGCCGCAATCTATTTTGTTGAGACAGGGACATTTTCATAATGTTGTGTACTTGTTTGTTTTTTGGTTGCAGGACCACTCAGTGGGGAAAGTAACAGTTTATGTTAAATAGGAAGATTAGAGAGGTAGATGAGCTTCTGTTCTTCAAGGTTAGAATCCCAATTCGCAGAAGGGAAGGTCAGACCTGCGTCTTACTTCCACTTGTGAATATTTTGGAAAGATTGAAGAGGGAGAGCCAATCTGTGTGTTTGTTCTATTGCTTAATAGAAGGATTAGTTGTGTGTTTGCAGTGTAGTTAGCCTAGATGCATTTACTTGTTTGAATGATGTATCTGTGCAGACCCGACTTCGACGGTTTTCAGAACATCTATGTATTTCTATGAATTAGTTGATTCACGCATGAATTTGTTGCTTGAATAGTTGAAGTAGATCGCAAATACATGCACAAAAGTGTTAGGCTAATGTATATTAAATATTGCAAACTAGATTGATCGTTTCTCTGATCAATCGGCGCAGCACGCAGATTCTCTGTCATTAACAAGTTTGCAGAGAATTAATGGTGGGAATTGTGTCCCCAGATGAAGATCTGACGATCCAAGAAAGATACGCAACAAAAGTTGTCAGAGAAATAATGGATCTACAAAGATCTATGAGATCCGCATTAAATAGTAGATCGACAGTCATGGAGAAGGACACAAAGATATGACGGTTGGAAAAATTGCAAAGGAAAAGTGGTGGAAGGGAAGTGGCAAGGGAGAAACTTTGGAAAGTTGACATCTCACATCCCGCAACCTGCATACAGAAATTCTGTTGCGGAAGGAAAGTTGCAGGGGAGAAACTTTGGAAAGTTGGTGGGCATCTCGCATCCTGCAACCCCCAAGTGGAAAACCTGTTGCAGAAACAGAATATTGGGGAGGTGATTTTTAGAGCAGAACTTCTTAGAGGGATAAATTTCGTAATCCTACTAAGTGTAGGAGCCACTAGATCCTAGAGGTGTTGGTTGGGTTGGTTTTGGTTGACCCGACTTGACCCATTTTTGTATCAGAACAGGAAAATATTTCCTGTGTGTTGTAAAATAGAAGCAACTTCCAGGTAGGACTGGATAGAAGTTGTTGAGAAATTCCATAGTTGTAATTGTGTGTATAATTTCTGAAAGGGCGAGGTGATCCAAAAGATAAATCTATAGAGGAGAAAGGAGTTCTCAAAATGTTTAGAGGAGGTGAACCTGCGACACCAACAGTTCGAGCTAGAGGAAGAAAGCTGATGTGGTGTTAGTAGAAGCTTGATTGCAGCTCACTAACTGGGCATGAGGAAAATCTCAGTGATGCATGAAGGAAGAGAGTAATTTTACTATGGTAAAGAGATAAAGAACCCGAGAACAAGAGAGTGTTCTATAAACGTGCAAAGACAGACCAGTAGCAGTCTGAAAAGAAGAAGAGTTTGCATGCAAGTGGAGAAGAGGCTTGTATCCTAAGAAATAAGTTATAGGCATAGATATACACATTGGGAGGAGTGTATGCATGCAAGGGATAGTATAAGGAGTGAATACATCTCAGCAAATAAGTCATAGTCTTTGAATAGAGTGATGAAGGAAACTAGTGAGGGTTTCTAAGATAAAGTGAAGTGTGGCCAAGGACCTAGTATTTTAACTAAGTATTGAAGTACAAGAGGAAAGTTATGTTCTCATGCAGATGAGTTGTGGGAGAAATCCTAGAAGGAGCATAGAGAATTTCTCAGGAGGATTCTAGAAAGAGGACCAGTACTTTCCTAAAGACCAAGCATAGAGGAGGTTTGATGAGATGAGGTGTAGCATGGAGAACTGTTACTGCAAAGGCTATTGCAACTCATAGAGAGTGAAAGAAACTCAAGAAGATGACTATTGACAGTCATAGAAGAGGTTCACAAGGTAGCCACAAAGGGAGGAGAGAAAATCCCAAGGAAAATGGCATATAAAGGTACTTGAGTGATGAAGAGTATGCGAGAGAGAAGGTTGAGATAAAAGTCCATCTGGAAGTAATGATGGAGATGCTATAGAAGGAGGAAAACCAGAGATGTGGTTTTCTTGTGAAAAGAAAGTTGAAGTGGAATAAGCTATAAAGGAGAGGAGAGAAACTGATGAATGCTCTTTATTAAGAAGAGATACTCAAGGCAAGTGAGTGTCTGAGGGAAGTCTTGAAGACTGAAGCTTCAAGTGTGACCAAGAGGTCTCAATGTTTTGAAACTGATATTTTGTGTGTGCTTATAGGTACAAAGAATGAGGAAATACAATTTGTGAATATTGTCATAACGGATGAAGGAAGAGGGCAAAATATGAATTCTATTCAAGAAGAAAATGAGACAATTGAGTCTCATGTACATGGACATGCATAGCTGAGTGAAAGCAATGGTTTATAGCTTACTATTAAAGCTGAAAATAAGGAAGACTTGGCATATGATGGTGACCAAGAACTGAAAGAGACAAAGGAGGATGTCCAACATTCAAATGTTATGCTTGGGAAACTGAAAACAAGGTTATTGAGGATTCTCTGAGTCTTATAGAAGACTTGGAATAGGAGAAGAAAGATTTGGTGATTAAATCATCAAATAAGACAATTGGGCCTTATGAGTTTAATGATGACAACTTGAATGTGTTTGCAGTTTTTATAGAAAACAATCCATCTCTTGGAGTTGTCTCAAGTAAAGATGAAGTTTGTCTAGTAAGGCATAATGAAGTGGAAGATGCCAAGCGTTAATATACAGTGCTTGAAGAAGATGATGAGGAGATATTATTTCTGGAGAACCTGTTAGAGAAATATGAGTCTAATTGTGAATGGAAACCTCAAGTAAACAAGCTATGTTTTAATAGTTTTGATGAAGAGATGAAGCACCTTGAGGGGTGCATAGGAAAAGATGAAAGTGTGAAAGATTTATCCAGTTTAGATGGAAAAATGGCATTGTTGTCAAGCAATGACAAAGGAAAAGATGAGTTATTGCAACAGAAGGAGTCTACAGAGTCCTTAATTAATAGAAGGCAACAATATTATTGGGGAAGAGACATTCATGTCTTATGAGAAGGAATTTGTTCATGCTAAGGACAAAGAATATTTGGTTTACTTAGAAATCCAAGGTAAGAATGATGGACAAACATTTGGGACTACCATAAGAACAGAGAATCAAAATTCTATTCTGATAGAGAGGGATGAGATAGTGTCACAGAAAATTTTGGTTAGTGACCAGAAAGAAGAAATCCATAAGGGAGAAAGTGAGGCTACTATGTCTCAAATTGAAGATGAAACAGTATTGGGACTGAGGAAGACTGGATTGACTAATAGAAATGGTCAAATAATTAAAGGTAAATTACGAAATATTGTCAAGACAGAGGCAAAGAAGAGTTTTGCTGGCATTGAAATGCAACATATTGATGAAATACTTGAAGGGAATCAAGTAGAGAATAATGTTTGAAGTATTGGAAGGAAGTATTGGAACAAGAGGAAGAGAGTTATGTTGAAGTTAATGATCAACATACTGATGATGTGTTTGATATGAGTAAGGAAGAATGTGAATGGCTGAAGAGTTTGCTAAAAAGGATTGCAGTCAATAAGATGGAAATGTCTCAATTTTTGGCCGAGACAAAAGTAGATATTATTTTGCTAAATTATGTTATGTTAACTAATATGCAGAGTAGTGTGAGTGACTATGTTGTTCCAATTAGAAAACTGAGAGATAAATTACTTTTTGAAAGTAAAATTGCAGACAAGGAGTAGAAGAAGGATATTGCAGAGGGAGATGCTTATCAAAGCATACAAGAAGTAAGGGTGGAAGCAGTATCACAAGTAGTGTCTAGTGAAATACGCATAGCAATATCTGGGGTAGTATTCAAAGCAATTTTGAAAGTAAAAACATGAATTGGGTTAAGAAAAGTTGAAGAAAATGTTTAGCAATTTAGAGATGAATGGGAAAAGTGCAGCAGAGTGAGTGGCATAGTGAAGAAAAAAGAGTTGTTTATAGCGACAAACTGAATTGAAAGGTGCCATAGATGAACTATGGAAGTTAATGCAAATACCTAAGAAGAGTTACAACAGAATGAAGAAACAATTCCACTGTGGAATTATTTGGAAAGTGAAGAATGATGAAGGTAAAGATAGTGGAGTACTACAGCATGAGGTTTGGAATCCTAGAAGGTTACAACCAAAGAAAAATGAAGATAGTGGAGCTTATGGACAACAACAAAAAAAAAATTGGGATACAGGAAGATGTGGGCTAAAGATGCATAATCAGGAGATCATGTATTCTTTCTACTTTGGGAGTCTTATGCAGGAGCATTAGCTCTCAAGACCAAATGCTAAATTTCTGATCGGACCTTAAGCTCTAGACATTTTCCTAAGGAGAGGTTAGTTATGGATACATTGTAAGAATTCATGTAAAGTATTTTATTTTCCTAGTAACTCTATATAGGATAAAATATATAATATGATAGGTGTTAGTAAAGGATGAGTCATGTAACTAACATAATGCATGAGAATAGTGGCATGCCAACAATGTGATGAGTTGGTCACATGCCATGGCATATTTTTTGTTGTTTGATGAGTCATAGTTTGTTAGTGACAATGGGAATGATTGTGGATCATGAATCCTTGCGTGGAGATCAAGCCGCAGTTTTTTTTGTGGAGACAGGGACATTTTCATCATGTTGTGTACTTGTTTGTTTTTTGGTTGGAGGAACACTCGATGGGGGATGTAAAAATTTAGGTTAAATAGGAAGATTAGATAAGTAGAGGGGGTTATTCTCTTCAATTCTATTCTTCATAGTTAAAATCCCAATTCATAAAAGGGAGGGTCAGACCTGCGTCTGACTTCCACTTGTAAATATTTTGGAAAGACTGAAGAGGGAGAGTTGAATTGTGTGTTTTTTCAATTGCTTAATAGAAGGATTAGATGTGTGTTTGTAGTTTGGTTAGCCTAGATGCATTTACTTGTTTGAATGATGTATCCGTGCAGATCCGACTTCGGCAGTTTTTTGAACATCTATGTATATGAAGTAGCGGATTCACACATGAATTTGTTTCTTGAATAGTTGAAGTAGACAGTAAATGCATGCATAGAAGTGTTAGGCTAATAAATCTTAGATATTGCAGTCTAGATTGATCATTTCTTTTATCAATTGGTGCAACACGTACATTCTATGTCATTAACAAGTTTGCAGAGAATGAATGGTGGAAATTGAGTCCACAAATGAAGATCTGACGGTCCAGGAGAGATCCGCAATGGAAGTTGTGAGAACGATAATGAATCTACAAAGATATGTGAGATCTGCATCAAAGAGTAGATTGATGGTCATGTATAAGGGCACAAAGATCTCACGGTTGGAAGAATTACAGAGGCAAAGTGGCAGAAGGGAAGTTGCAGGGGAGCAACTTTGGAAATTTGACATCCCGCATCCTGCATCCCACAACCCGCATGTGGAAGGAAATTTGTGGGGTAGCAACTTTAGAAAGTTGGTCGGAATCCAGCATCTCGTAACCCGCAGGCAAAAATCCTGTTGAGGAAACAGAATTGCGGGGAGGTGATTTTTAGAGAATAATTTGGCCAAGGGTTAAATTTGGTAATCCTGCTAAGTGTAGGAGCCACTAGATCCTGGAGGTGCTAGATGGGTTGGCTGTGGTTGACCCGGCCTGCACCATATGTACTCGAAAATATTTTCTCATACCTAGACGCCATTCTCCAGCTTTATCCCCTATGTTCATCTCTCCTTCATAGGTTGGGATTTTTATCTTTTTTAAATCTCCCTGGAGATTATCATCATTTTCCTATTTCTTTCTGGAAGGAGAAATAAAATCATTACTAGAAGGACTGTGGCAATATCTTTCTGGAGGTTCAGGGGTGTGTTCTTCTTTTCCTTCTTCCTTTGGGATGATGGGTCGTTTATGACAAAAATATTTCTTGAACTTGTTGGTTGAATGAGTGGGTTTTCTTGACGGGTTTCCTCCCATCATGTCCCACAAAAAAGCTTCATTAATTGCTTGTTGTTATTTTCTTTCATTCATGTTATCATCCTTCAGACTCTATAGGTCAGCTTAAAGACTTTGTATGGATTTGAGTATATCAGAATTTAATTTAACCACCAGTTCTTCTTCTCGGGTGGGGCTATTCAACTTTCCTTTCCGGCTCTTGTCTTATTTTGTTTTCATGATCTGAACTATTCTTTGAATCCTACAATTACAAATTTTTAATAAAAGGAAAAATTTCTATTAGTTAACAAAATCTCAAAACATACTTTATTTTATGCAACAAATGTTTGACACACCCATTAGGTCTCTTAGTGTGGAAACTAGGCTCTGATACCACTTGTAATGTCCCTAAAATTTGAAAATTAAAAAAGAAAAAATTGTAGGCTAGTTAATTACTATCTATTCTAGACATTAATTCATCTTTTGTGGAATATGTCGATCTGTGTTTTCTACACCAAAGTGACGTAAGCTACCATTCCTATATTTTTTTTCGATGTGATTACTAATATAATTATGTAATATGTTTGTGTTACTTGAACTGGTTTAGATGATTACACTGCGTATTGATTATTTCTTATCATGCAAGTGTGTGTGTTTGTTTAGTTATATCTTACTTCCTGGTTATAAGTTTTTTTCATTATCTATGGGAAGTCCTTACTTATCTTTAACTGTCAAAGGATGGAGTGGAGGGATTTGGATCCCTAATGGGACCACTTGGAGAGGTAATTTGTTCTACTTGTTGTTGCGGGGTTTACTTAGTTCATTTTTAACTAATGCAAACTTTCGCTTCCTTTGTGCAGGTTCATTAGATGGTGAAAACTTGCTACGACAACTAAACTTTGACATGTTATCTATGCTATACTACTATATGCCTTTTGAAGATGACAACACTAGAATCCTTTCCTAGCTATTCCTACTACTACCGATTATTTTAATGATTACACAGGGTTGGGGTTTATCAGATCTGCATCTATCTAGTTAACATTATTATTGTGGCTTAGGACTTGATAAATTTTATTCCTATCCTTAGTATTTATAAGATATGGTTTTGAATGTTTTTATGCCTAAATGTTAGAGGCTTAAGTCATAAGACTTAATCATATTATATTAAAGTTTATTTACAACATGATATATATGAAGAGCCATTCATGGCATATTCTATATGCTATAAAACCTTGGCTTATCTATGTCAACAAGGGTTTTGATGGTTGTTCCAATACAAAATCACATTTGTGGGTTTTAAACTATATCCATGAGGGTAAATGTCACGACGTTGGTGGTGGATAGGGTGGCAGAGTAATCACTCCTTGGTATGGGTGAAATAGAACCCTATTCTTGGTCTATCGTGGATGAGAAAACCATTTGTCACTGTTGTGGTTTATTTCTATGTTTGACTCTCTTGTTTTGTCATAGTGTGGAGGACCGGTTCACCCTGCGCTTTGGAAGGTATGTTCTCCACTTGGGTTCGCTGCGGTATAACTATGTTGTTATTAGGTGGAGGTTTAGCATACTTCTAACATGCCTCTGTTTCTTTGTACAGGTGACAAGGATTCAATTCGTGGGTTGTGGTGTCTACCAGGTCATTTACAATACCCTTCATGGGTAATCCCTGTAAAAAATATTAACCTATTACCTCTTCATATAGATGTTTTAACAGAGCTTTTAAGCTCCGTGTTGTAAAGATTAATGTGGTGAATATCTTGACTGTGGGTTTTCTACTATATGGGACTTCTTTCCTTTAATGAGCATCCAGGGATGCGTATGTAAATATTATTTTAAATGTGGGCCTTTGGCCATGTCTATAATCATTTTGATGTTTATAATTTAACGTCGGTTTTGGTGTGTTAATGGAAGTTCCGCATTTTGATTTTAAACGATGAGTTTAACTTAAGGCAGTGCCATTGCTTGAAATGGCACCTTTGTCGATTTGCGACTGTATATAGTTTCTTACTGGAAAATGTTATTTAAATGGTAATTTATGATTTAAGTTACATGATTATGGCTATTTATGGATATGGCCGTAAGCTTGGCTTATTGTTGTCAAAATGTAAATGTCGTGGCTAGGATAGAAAAGACAATAGGTTCTTTTAAATGGATTCTGTTGGTGTTTTTTTCAAAGATTTGGGTTTTGTATTTAATGGATAATTTTAGTGGGGATTTTACCTCTCTTTTGTGAGCCTTAATGATGAAATGCAACATTTATATTTTGTTTGGTTTAATGTGGAACATTGACAGAGCAATGATTTTAATTACGGCTTAAAAATGGGTTTTGGGTTCGAGCTTGCTCGCTATGATTTGAAGCCTTATGTGAAATGCGTATCATGTGGAAAGTTTCAATGGTTAATCCTTCATGTATTTTAGTTTCGGTGGTGTAGTTTACTATTGAATTAAGTGGAAAATTGTAAAGCTTTACAGTGTTGTCATTTTTGCAAATCGAATCCTACAGGATTTGATTCCTTCCATGGTTTGATATAACCTTCGTTTTAGAACGCGAGCCTATAGGATTCGATCCTAGGCTGCGTGGGTTGGTGGTCAATGTTGTAAGAGTGGGTTTTTTCTTGGTAGAAGTGCCGACAAGATTCGATCCTGAATCCTTTTAAATGGATACGATATTCAATAATGTGTTTTTATTATGTTTAAGTTTGATTCTTATCTTGATGATAGATAGTATGATTATTGTTCATAATAAATCGTGCCTATAGACCTTGACAGGTCTCAATGGATGGCATACTATGTAGGTAAATTTATAAAGTTGGAAATATTGTTTGGGGTTTGTTTATGTTTAATTGGTAGGTTTTAAAATAGGTTAACTATGCTTATTTTATGTTTTTGTTATATTATTTAATGTTTCAACGATGATATTTAAGTTATACTTTTATGCATAGAATTTATGTTATAGCTTGGAAGTACTCATTTTGAAGGATAACAATAAAACAAGCATGCTGACAATATGAAATCTCCCATCAGATAAAAAGATACAAAGTTGTTTTTTTATAAATAGTTCCTTGGTTGATTGTTTCATCTTTTAGGGTTAATAAGATCTATTTACCTAAACTATGATGTTTACCATTGTGTTTGAACTTTAAAAAGTAAACAAGAAAATCTCGCTTAAATTAATAATCTAGCCTTTGTTACAAGAAATACATCTGTCACGGAAAACTGTATTTAACATGTAAGTGATGGAAGAATAATGCAGAAAATAACATACTAGTATATATTGACAAATTTAATCTCCTCATTTAATAGGAAAACCTGTGTAAATTGCAAGGGAAAAATCAAGAACCTCATACCTACAAGTAGAATCTATTTTAATGGGTGGAAATCTTGCATACTCAAATGCCTAGCATTAGTAAGTTCATAGACAGATCGGACCTCTCTTTAGATAATCGAATAACTTGGGACCTACCATGTTACACCTAACCATGACCTAGAACCATTCCTAGTTTCAATACAGAACCCCCCGAGATGGTTCCAACATGCAAGTAGCTTAGAGATCCTAAGGTAAGGATTCCCTATTTGGGATATCAGGTTCTGTATCAATTTCCTTTTTCTTTGTAGGGAAAAATGTTCTTCAAGAAGTACTCTCTTGAATATAATTAGGTAGAATTATGGAATAATTCAATGTCCCCCAAGCCTCTCTTTGGCTTGAGTTTTTATAGACATACTTTTTCAGGAAAATGGGTAGTCAAATCAAGAATCATTTGATTTCTTGAAATAACCCTTTTTATTTAATTTATTTAATTTTAATATTTATTTAATTTAACTTAGGAACTTTTGACTAGTTCCTCCTTTGACTCTTGTAGGAGTTTTAATATTTAATTATCATTAGTAATAATAATAACGTATGGATCATTTTACTTATAGTTACTAGTATTATTACTATGCTTATTCTTTTATACATGTCATGTATATATATATCATTTGTTAAGATTTTAACTTTAGGTATCATATAGCATGATCCCTAATCACATGACACCTTTGTTTTAAATTAGTCACTTTCTTCAATAAGGCCTTCATGTAGGGGTTAGGTCAACTAGGTTAGAAAACTCTAAATCTCCTTATATGTTGGATTCCCTCGTATAACATGGTAGTTCTTCAGTACATTGATGAGATACAATAAATTGAAATTTCATTTAATCACTTAAAAATAAGTAAGATGATATCAATGTTTTATCAGAGTCATTTTCACTCAACATATAAATTTTTCAGTAACTCTTAGCGTTTATCCACAGCCCATACTTAATGCTAAGAAATAGGGAGTTACAAACTTAGTGTAATTCCAGAGCTCCTCGCTCAACACTAATGCTAGGATGTAATTGTAGGATACACCTAGGGATACAATGTCTAAGGATCCGATGTTCTAAAGATTATGCTCAACATAAATTTGGAAGGCTCCATGGCTTATTCCCAACACTTCTAATTTTTATCTTTTCTTGTGCTTCAAAGTGAGCCTCTCGATCAATGCAACCATTAAATATTCATGTGTTCCATAGCTTCTCACTCAACACAAAACATCACATACTTATGCATTCAAGAGTTTCTCGCTCAGCACAAACATCTCATCAATTACGTGCTTCAGGGTCCACGCCCAACACATGAAATCATATATATATATATATATAACATATGCAATTGGCTTATGCCCAATACATCAAACAATTCATCATTTTCATGTGCAGTTGAGTCTTAGGCCCAATATACCACATAAAACATCAAAGCAACATCATAAGCACTGAGGCTTATGCCCATAAGTGTTAGGTCAAAATTCTAGATATTACATAATTATACATAACAAAAAAAAAAGAATTTTTTGATGGTGGATATAAATAAGTAATAACCAAATGCATATAGTAGTTTCACAGAATAACCCAAATGCGTTGCTTATCAAGATCTTGGTTGTTAGGCCACTACATAGAGGATATCTAGATAACCCTTAAATGGAAAGCATAGTTACTCTCCTTCCCATGATCTTCTATTACCGCTAGTGCTTCATATTCATGTTATAGGGAACTTGCCAAATGGTATGTATTGTGTCCTCAGTGCCAATTAATTTTAAACAATGTAAAATTAATATGAAAAGTTATGGCTTCAAACCGCATTGCGAGTTAGCCCATCTGGCCCATGAGGTAAACTTATTAGAAGTTCCAATAATGTTATTACAAGTACATGGTCCAAAAAAAAATTTATTAAATGATAAAAAAGTTGAAGTACAAAATGCTAAATGGTTTTCAACAAACGAAAAACTTAACATGTTGAAATATGATAAATTAATAACAAAGTACTAAACACTAGAATCAAAGTTGCATAACTTTTAAATGTTTTGAAATGATTGAGAGAGGTTTCTTTGAAATCTGATCAAATAATCTTTAATTTAAAAGATGAATGATTCAACAGCATTGAATATAATTGGTATATTGTAACAACAACGCCTATGGTGATTAAGATAAGTGTGATTTCAAGCTTGGTTTTATTAAAATAAAAATATTATATTGGTTTCATAGACGTGATGCAAATGATACAAACTGTATCAAAATCGCTACATGTAGGTGGCTCAAGAAGATTTATTTTTAATATGTAATTGCGTGGATTCTGTATGTGTGGATCAATGTTGATATGATATGGTTTCTTATAGGTCGTGCATTTAATATGATCCATCAATTTCATTTCAAATTCAATAGTCCATGGATTATGGTGCTGAAAACTTTGTAATATGTTGTTTTATTTTTTAAAAGTGTCTTTCTAAATAAGAGTGTAATGCATTCAATGAAGTATTAAATGAAATGTGCATAAGGTTTGAACATATGTATACATTTTATTTTAGGTGGAACTTAACTGCTGGATAGTTTGTTGTGAATGCAAAGTAACTGAATAAAAAAAATAGAAAATTTGTAGTTCGGTTGCAATTTCACAAACGTACATGGCAACAAGAATGTGGTTGACATAGATTTTTGATACCTATATAGTCAATGTCAAAAGACAAGTATTGAATTTTTTTAGCATTGTGTACCTAGGAAGGTAGGATTTAGCTGATTGCAATGGGCAACAATAAAAACCCAGTAAACCAAAAAAGGATTTAGTTGAGATATTTCACTCATGTAATTATTAAAAAACCAAAGGTAGTGCACTTTTGGTTTCTTTACCTTCCTTGAGTGTGAAGATTAATATGGTCATCAAGTAATGACTGCATATTGATGCATTGTTCAATAATATTCTTCTGAATAAGAAGAGGTGTATGCATTCCTCTTTTGTCGTAGTTGATTTGTGAAAAGAAAAAAAAAGGGATACAGAGAATGGGAAACATCTTTCTGATAGAAATTCCGATGCTCCAGCTCATGAACTAGATCTTGTTCAAGACCAAGATTTGTTTCATCTTCTACATTGCTCTACGGGATGCATTAAAAACACTATATTAACTCGTATCGCTACACTTGCTTATACCTTAAGCTAGAAATCATTATGAAATTCATAACTTTACATGAACTTCAACGCATTTGGAGGGATGTTGTGAGACAATGGTTACCATTTTCTTCATTTAACATTAAACAATACCATGCGGTTGAGCCTGTGATCATTTAGAAATGCTTTTATTTATTTATTTTTAACACAAACAAAATTTTAAATAAAACGAAGTAAAAAAAATATTATTCGCACTAAACAATAATAAACACCATACCATATATATTAGAAAAGGATTAATTTAAACTATACTTAGCCCTATTATCACATCTCCAAAAAAATTAATGTAAATGATCTTAATTTATCATTTATTAATTATTTAAAATATTATTATATAATAACTACTTTTGAAATATAATAATATGCATATAAAGGTATTATGAACTAGAAACATACACTATCACTAGCAAACGTTTCTCTTATGTAGGTATTTGTATGTGATGAGCTATGCTAAGTGTCATGAGACTACAACCAAGAATCAAGTTGAGGTTTGTGCATTGCTTCAACACATCCATTGATGTGTTCCTGTTACTCCATATGGTATAGGTTGTACAAATATGCAGAGAGTTTCATAGCAACAATTTTTGTATTATCATTTTTTGGTGCATGTCAAAAATCTCTTCAATTGCTCATACAACTCAGGTTAATGATGGATTTGTTTAGTCCACAGTGTTTAAGTTTTAGTAGTTGAAGAAAGAGTGGAGGGTGCAAGAGGGACTATTATTAACATTAGAAGGAATTTGGAAACCAATTATGATTAGTGTCATTAAACTACAACCCTCAATCGAATTAAGGTCTATACATTCCTTCAACACCTCCATGGTATTGACTCTATAAAGGTGTATTTGCTAATAGTAATGTGGGGATCAACAATAACAATAAAGTTGATGAACAAATAACATGTATTGATTAAAAACCTCTTTATGTTGATTACTTTACAGTATCAAAACTAAAGCTTCTTGTTTAAAAAATATACATTTCTACCACATAATGTGAAAACCCAACATGAAACCAACACCCAACATGAAACCAACCATTCATGCCAATTGACCACCTCAACTAGAAAACATGTATTTAGTAGAAAAGGAAATGCTGAGGCTATATTTGTCCCAATATCTTAAGTTTTGGTAATTAAATACACCATATACAAGTGCATATTACTCAATGCACATCATTAACCATGTAGCATAGTAATCATCGTCAATCTTTGTGACAAAGTGAAGGAATTAAAGCCATTTTTTGTTGATCATAGTTGCAATAACAATTAGATGGAAGTGACTTTCGATAGTTTCGCCAACAACATTGCAAAGGATCTCTTTGTAGAATCAATAAAATAAACCAAAAGAAAAAAAATTGTCTTTTGCAAATTGGATGAGTATTTGCAATATTGCTATAGCTAATACATAAAAAAGTTCATCAAATAGTGCATGTCAAAGATAATTCTCAATAACAAAACAAAATATTTGGAGCATAATGCCTTTGCAAAAGGTATTGTGCATTGCAACATCGTTGGAACAACATCTATCTCCAAGCAATTTGCTATGGTTTGAGAAACATCATCCTGAATAATCTATTCCTAGAAACAATAAAAGGAAGAAAAACAATAAACAACAACATCCAATGAAAATTGAATGAGCACTTGCAGTATTGCTACAACTTCTACATGTCAAAGGTCAAATTCAATTGTTTGTTGCCTTTTATGCAACAAACATATATGCATTTCCAAGAACAAAACTATTGCTTCTTGTTACAACTTTGAGACGCTATAGATTTTAACATGCCTTGAAAGCATGATGCATTTACATTAAAGCAAAACCTTTGTAGGATGATTTTTGTGTGCATTGCAACATGGACATTCTTCTCACTCACATTCTAGTAAACATTCTTTGCAAAAATGATATATCATGTCACATTTTTTCTAGAGCTAGTAACATAACCATGGTTCAAAAGAAAGACTGGATTTGGTTGGGCCGTGGATATGTCCCTATAATACACTACATTTTGCCTACTTTTAATCCATTCTTGCAATCCCATGACCTTATATTAATGCTTTATTAATCCATTTTTATGCTTAATTGTGGGGTTTATACCTAAAGTGGTTTCCATTTTCATTTCATTGGTATTTCATGTGAATTATGGTTAAACATTGGAACATTAACATATTTTGCACTTATCTTTGAAGCTTGGACAAGTTTGATGATTTTTGCAGAACCAACTCCACCCGAGTTGTTGTTACCCAAGGATATTTTCCACATGTGAACTACCTCCAAAATACCCAAATATATGTACCTCTTTTTCTTTTTCTTTTTCCTTTGCCTCTTTAAATCAAGGCATATACTAATTATAAATTCCTAGAGTACTTGAGAGGTAAGGCCTTGGCATTAAGAGTTAGTTTAGTCTCATCCGTAATTTATTGGTCAAAGGCTGAAATGAAAAGTAATTTTGATTCATGGTTTTTATGTCTAGTAGATACAGAAATAAAAGCTTTTCAAGTGAAATTCCATAGACAACAGATTGGTACACTGGGATGATAATGTCACTTAGAGAGCTTTGGCTGACCACTTTTCTTCTAATGACAGGTGCTTCAACTGGGCTTGGCACCA
Organism: Pseudotsuga menziesii; assembly: GCA_001517045.1. NCBI lineage: Eukaryota > Viridiplantae > Streptophyta > Pinopsida > Pinales > Pinaceae > Pseudotsuga > Pseudotsuga menziesii. The sequence goes on from LPNX010897669.1 coordinate 274,168, forward strand.
AGCACTCCTAAGGGCCAAAAATTCTAAAAACAAGTCCTCCCAACAAACAAGGGTTCGAAGCTTAAGCAAAAGAAACAAGGGACTATCATGGTCCAAGCAATATGCTTGCCCCGAGAAAAGGGTTGCATGCCACCTACCTACGGTAATGTGGGTTTAACCCAAAGTCCAAAAAGCGGTGCTTTCTATTTTGAAAGAAACGGACCTTACAGTCCTTATCCAAAGTTTTAAAAAATCACAGTAGATGTTATGGATGACGCAGGGTTCCCAAGAAGAGTTCCACACTGTCCGTGATCCTGCTGTCATGGCCCACGGGGACAGTTGTGATTAAACCACGTGAAGGTGGTGATTACAAGACTCGCAGCTCATAAATTCGCACAGTCTGCAGTGAGGTGTCGCCCTGGCATTTTACACATGCTTTTACTATGCTTCTTAAAGAAGGAGTACTTCGCGGCTTTCGGAAGGATGAAAAGCCTTCTCGAAAGCTCTGTCAGTTCATGTTCTGTTCAACGCTTGGGGGACTGGTGCATAAACTCCTCTGGGGTTTTTCAGAAGGGGGAAGTGTCACAGGAGCTCATATCTTGAACCCTATCGCCTCAGGTAAGCTGGTCGTTGCTTCGGCTATCTGCATTCTATTTTTATGCCTGCACTTTCTTCCTTAAAGGGATTTAACCCCTGTAAATTTCTCACAGGTATCAAGAGCAGAAAAATGGGGTAGCGCGAGCGGGTGGGAGTTCTGGCAGTTCCAGTAAGTGATGTTATCCTCCTTAGTGGCGATGTCTGTTGACCTGTGGTTCGTCCGTCAGAGGGGTTTTTCTTCTTGTGTCTGCTTGTAAGGGAAAAAGTTTGGGGGTTTCTGTAGGTGCATGGCACCCACGCCACGTTGTGGCTCACTCGCTTAAAAATAATGACTCCTTCACTGTGGTAAGGCTTGAGACTTGTGGATGGCTGTGAGCCCTCCTTATTGTAAAGCGCCCTTTTTAATTAATGGCCTTAAGCGTAGGACCGAGGTTCGGCTAACGAAATGGAACTCTCTCTATCTTTAATTAAATCTGTGCAAAAGAATGGATTGTTTTACTATTATTTAGTTCCTGTTTGTTTTTTATTTTTTAAAGGTTTTTATGTGCTGTCTAAAGCGACCCAAGGATGTCGCTGCCTCCATTAAAGTTTGCTATAAAAAAGAATGCTGCTATCGTAGTTCTTAAATTTTATGCAGTTGCTAAGTTTTAAGTAGCCACCGATCTCCTATCGGGTCGCCGGGGTAGATGAGCCCAAACCCTACCATGTTTACGCTTTAGATGGGATTTCTTGTTTGCAAATCGAGGATAGTCTTAACCTTTAAGGAATCATGTTTATGCCTGGTGCCAACAAGGGAAAATCCAGGCGAGTTACATTAAGAGCTCTTTGGCAAAAAGAAAGGAAACAAGGATGGCATTGGTCGCCACAGCTTACAAACCCTACCCATGTTATCAATGAATCGTAGTTGCGGGTGGATATCACCTGAAAACGCATTGAGTTTTGCAGAGGAAAAACGCCCGAGCAGGCCCACGCAGACAGTGGGACCTGAAAAAAAAACCTATGAAATTCTCAATAGCTAAATAACTTTACACATTTTTAAATTAGACGGTGAGCGGACTTTTCCAACCGTAATATGTTTTTAAACAAGTTTGGAGAAGTCGGCAATGTTCATTTTTTTAGGGTAATGATACTACGGTCAGGGTTTAGTCATCGTATACTTCAATGTATATTAAAATGTTTTTTTTTCCACTATTTAATTTATTAACAGTCGAAGGTTTACTTAGATCTCACTTAGAGTTAGCTCATACATATTAGGTTTTCACATATTCAAGTTTAGATCGCACGTTTTACATGTTTACTCTTTGACGCATCTAAAAAGTCCCCTTGCTTAAAAAAGATAAAAGGTAAAAGCAAGCCATTAGAGTTGCCTCTACAGAGGCCGGTATGAGGCGCTACCATAAAAAAAAATACATAGTTATTACTAGCATTCCTAGTTTTTTTTTTCCCCCTTTTCCTATGAGTCCTAGATTTGCTCTTAAAACATTTGCCTAGTTGGACTTGGCCTTTTGGTGCCCCTTTTATACCCAACGTCCCGCAAGAAAATCAGTAAAAAAAAGAGGGAAAATAAGGTTTGGTTAATCGAAAACCCAACCAAACAGAATACACATAATTTTACATAGTCATTTGCATCAGGAATTTTATTGCTCGTTTTTACATAATAAAAATGGATTCTATTCCAGCATAACCACGTTAGCTCTCTTATACATAACACTATATAAGATAAACATTATAGCTTTCTTCTACATAAGAGGATATAGAATACACATTTACAGCTTCCTTTACATAACAAGATATAAAATAAACGTTTACAGCTTTCTTCTACATAACGGAATATAAAATAAACATTTACAGCTTTCTTCTATATAACAGAATATAAGACCAACGTTTACACATTAGATAGAACAAAAACAATTTCTTCACTTATACACCAAATGTGTGGATCTGCTGCGCCGATTACAGTGGAAGCAGCCACGTTCCTTCCAGCCGTAGACTAGGTTCAGCTCCCTTGCCTTCTAGTCACCCCCGAGCCAAACCTCACAGAAGAAAGTTGGGACCCCTAACTCCAGAACTCAAAATTTGATCATTCACAGGCAATCTAGCCCACAGAGCAAGTACTCTCTGCAGAGTCCTCTTGCCGAGCATACTCAGCAGCGTCCTGCCTACACCGTATGCTTCCCTTTTCTTTGCCTAGGTCTTTGCCCATTAGCCCTCTTCCCTTCCATCCCTGAATTCCCAGGGCTTAATGGTAATCCCCCTTTTTCCACAGATGTGCCTGTGCTGATTTTCTGCACATCTCACACTTTATTAATCCGTCCCTGGACTTAGCTGGTCGGTGTCCACACTGCCTTCTGAAGGTTTCCTCTTTTAACCTGGCTACTTCCACTATACTGGCAGCATGCATAATAATATATATATATATATATATATATATATATATTTGTAATAAATCACTGTCAAAACTCACAAGGTGTCTATTACATCAGTCCTCCCCGGACTCATTGGATGGGTCATTAACATCCATAACTTATTATGCTGAAATAGAAATTAAAAATAATACCATTCAAATAGGAAATTGTGTGGAGGTATTACACCACAACTAATATGGTTGAAGATCAACAAAAGTGCATACCTAGTATTTTTCATATGATATATTATTAAGTCATTACTACTATTGTTATTGATGTTGTTATTGTTACCTCTACTCCATGAAGCTACCTTGGATACCTTGGATAAACATATTCATTAGGGGTAATGGATTTTTATAAATGCATTATTTCTATCATCCATATATGTTTCAAATTATTATGTTAAATTACTTGAAGATGAAAGGAATGGGTTGGTGGTGGATGAGAATGCATATTTGGTTTATTTACAATGATTTGAAGTACTCCATGTAATATATGATGCAAGTGACAAATTAAATTTGATTTGGAGTTACGTGGGATGAGTTTTGAACATGTTAGGATGAATCACATCTCTAAATTCGAATTTGACTTCAAAGACATCCTAATTCGCTAATTACAATCTAACTAATTTTGTCAACCACAAAGAGACTGTATTGTCGAACATTTAGATTGCACATTTCATTTACGCTGCAAGACTAAAGTAAGAAATCCTTCCTCTGCTCTATTCTCTCTCGATGGATTTAGTCACTCTCTTTGCCATCGTTTCTCCCTATCTCTCGAATAGCGCCTCCATTATTTCATCTCCGAAATATCATTTCAGCAGACTTTCCATGGTTGGTCTAATTTGCTTTGCAAATCTTTTCCCAAATGTTTTCTCCTGCGATTCCTGTGCAGAAGCCAAGGCTCTCATGGATGCCAGCTCCTCTTTAGAGAACGTCTCCGATGATCTTAGGAGCTCCAATCGGTGTATATGAAATGAACCCTCTCTCGCTACTTCACTCATCACGTCCTCCGTACATCGCCAAAACACTGGCAGGTTAAACAAATCCACCACCTCATTCTCTATCAATCCCTGCAACAATACACGGTATAACATTACTCCATCAATAAATCAATCAATTCAACCCCAAAAAGCACCGAAAAACTTCCGCGGTGAATGTACCTGAGATACCAAATCATTCAAACTGTTTTCCAACGACTCCCAGCATAAGGCAATGAAACTCTTCGGTTGGATCCCGTGACGTTCGACCCATTAAGCATAAAAACATGCGGCCTCCCGCAACCATCTCCGCTGCTCGGGCTCTTAAAAACGCGTTGAAATCCT
>LPNX010897669.1:283094-301732 GCA_001517045.1 Pseudotsuga menziesii
TAAATAAGTATTTTAACAAGGAATTGTCCTTTAACTTTTACAAAGAGATTATACATGTAAAGGAGTAATGACATGGTCCAAACCCTTATTTCATTTCTTAGTAAGCTAACAGAAATAATACTATTGAATGAACTAAACTAATATAGACTCGTCGTAGTTTTTATTAATATTTAGTGTATGTACAAGTACAAGCTTAAGTAATTATAGTATACATAGATAATAGTATTAACATAAATAATATCATTTACAAATTAAAAAAAAAATCTTTAAACAAACTCAAGTAATCTTTAAAGAAAGAAACAAAGATTATTTCCATAAACCCTAACTTGGAAATCCTTGAGTGAGTGAAATAGTCTTCAATTCTTTTAACAGTAATCGAAAATTACCCGATATTCTTTAATATACAAAACCATTATAGTGGAACCTAGGATAAGTAACAAACATTCTTTTTATATAAGCATTAAAAGGAAAATTTTAATTCATTCACAGAGAGATAAAATACAAATACATAAAGGAAAACAAATTTAAGCTAAAGACACACTCTCTCAAAAGATATTTACACCAGCGTAGATCCAAATCCTAGGCTCTATCAAGCGCTGAGAGGGATCAAATTATGTCTTCGTAGGTATCCATTGATTTGATTCAAACCAAAAGACACATCTTTTTATTTAAGGTCTACATATAATATTTTATTATTAATNTCTCCCCCGTATTAGATTTTTTTTTTCTGACCGACATTTATTTTGGCCTATAATTAATTCTTTTTTTTTTATTAATAAAAATAACCTTAAGTAACGTTACAAGATCTCCTCTATACTAGGCTGTAGAGCACCACTCGGCCCAATAAATATTCTTTTCCACTTCCTGAAGTCGACTAGTTTTCTCAGAATTAGAGGTTCCCTAAGATGCAATATATATTGTATGCATTTCTTAGAAACGGGAAATGCAAATTATTACTGCATTCACAATGGCTCCGCATAATATTCATATTCAGAGTCTAAGGTGCTGCAATCTTTAACCAGGCAGCTTTCAAGATTCCTATTCCGTTGTACAGGTCTTCAATGGATATATCACTGAAACTAAGCCCAGCGAACACATAGATACGGAGATGAACTACAAGTGAATAGAACTTCTTGTCTTGAAGAAAGTAGTCCATGCTTTGGCAGTAAATTCTTAAGACGCTACTCTTGATTTTCGAATATTCGTCCACTCCAAGAGAAAACAAAATGCGCATAAACCCCCATACAGAGATTGGAGGTGCCGCCAGCAAATGGCGATCTTCCAAAACGATGATGTCGACGATCTTTACTAGTTTGTTCCACAGGTGCATGGCATTATCATAGATAGTGGAGTACTTGCGCAACAAATAATATAGGGAGTCAGTAATGACCTTCTGGAACAGGTAATCGTAGCCTCTGATTGACAAAAATAATTGCTTGTTTTCTTCATGGTACTGGCAATAAAGACGTAGTAGATTAAAGCCCTACCACAGGGTGTTCCAAGACCGCTGCAAGTCTCGGTGCATACTCTCGTTTTTCAAATGAGCGATTTTCTTTGTACGTTCAAAATTGAAAGCCAGATTGTTCAAGAGATCTTTCATCTGGGTCTCGCTCAAGTCAGGAATCACAGTAAATCCGAGGCGTTGACATAGACTTCGGTTATTTTCGATGTATTGTCGCATCTGTTGGCTCATCTCGATCTGCGGTATGGAATTCTTGATATCGAAGGGCTGACGACTGTATGGGTTGACAGCGCTGTGCTTGGTGTCGCATATCTTCTCCAGTGTCTTGCGGTTATAGAGCACCTGAGTAGGGTCCTCGCTGAAGGACAGTCTAACTGGGTCGTACACGAATTCACTCACTAGAGTATCGAGAAACTCCTCAGGAATATTGCTCTCTTCACTCATTTTTGTATTCAAGTTGCACCCTTCCATAGTTTTCAAAATCTGTCTACAATGGAAGCAGCACTCCACGGTATTCAAAATATCTCTCCTTTCCACTTGATCTAAACTATCTATAACACACACATATATATATATCATGTCTACTATCAACACTCACAAGATTGCCGACATGTTAGTAACGTTACATCACGTGACATCACGTGACAAGATCTCCCCCATAATGGGTTGTAGAGCGCCTCTCGCTGCAATCATATCAACGAGCCCGAAGGCTGAACATAAATCAAAATTTAACAGAGTACAAAACCTCAACTAAGAGCCGAGCACCCATATCTTGATATGAAGTATAAACACGTATTAACCAAATCTTACAAAACTGTAAGTTCTTCCCTAATACGAGGGGAGAGCATTACAAGTCACAGCTTAAAGGCGAAGTCACCTTGTGAAAAGCAAGGGTTATAAACCAAAGCATAAACTATAAAAACGAAGAACAACAACCCAAGACTGGGTGGGACACGTCCGTGACTTCTTCCAACAACAAAAGTTTGTACAAGAAGGGAGAACCATGTTCGAAAACCAGAGCTTACCGTAAACTATTCATGGAGCCATTTGAGCAGCGCGACTATCAAATTTGGAGACGAGTTAACCCTGCAATATAAAAACCAGAATTAATTAAAAAAATAAAGAACCCATATGTAGAATGGAAACAGTAAATATTTCTAGCTTTTTATTTTACATACTTACCTTAGCTGGAAGTAAAAACGATGGAACCTCGGAGTAATAACAACACCACCACCAATGTTAAGAAGACCCAAACCCTTATTCTCGTCGAGGATAGAGACGACGGGACTCTTGTTCTTTTCACAATGACAGCAGGGGTGAAGGTAAGCCTGGGAAATGGCTACAAAGGAGTTAAACTAGCATGGAGTCACATTGTCACCAACCTGCAAGCGGGAAAACTAAACTCCAAAACCCTACGATGAAAGAGCTTCACAATAATACACGCTAAGCTCAAGTTTTCACCAATGACAGACCACTGTAGAAGAGTAGCAAAAGGAAGCTATAAGTGGGTCATGAAGCCATGTGCAAGGAAAATAGTGAACCCTGACTGAAATAAAGAAATCATAGTGGAGGCCAGCAACAGAACCCAGGTCAAGAGAGTAAGACACGACAAACACAAGCGTTGGAGCCTCTGTAATTAATTTCCACTCATGACCATCATGGGATCTTGTAGAGCAGCCCAAAGGGCCAATGCAAATGTCGGAACTCGATTAAGCCAAGGGTTAGGGTTAACAATTACATATACAACCAGTGCATGGCCAAGGAATTTCCACGTGGCCGCAATAATATAATCATACAGTGGGTCAAGTTTCCATAGTCACATGTGATCAATAATAACCAATTATTATCCCAAATGATTTCATCAAACAACATATAAACATTATAGTTTGCATGGGTTTCATATCTTACAATAATAGTTTTAACATTTATTGTATAGCTTATCATGGGCGTGGGTATGCAATGTTATGATAACGTTGACATAGCATTGAATATAATCTTATAGCCTCGTGACCCAAAAGAAAACCTTGCATAAATTATTGGTAAACAATATCATAAGAATTCACTAGTAAATCTCGCAAGAATTGTATGTTCTAGATTGTAAGTTTATACTAATAATTAACATGGGAGATGTTAAAAGGTAATATTAACATTATCATTAGTAATATGCATAATACATATGTAGGTATTAACCCCTTTTAGTGTAATATCCCTCTCATATGCCTTGGAATATTTTGTAATTTTGCATATTATCTGTACTTGTTTTTCTGGTGAGGAGCTCAAGGCCAAGGCCCCACCGGAAAAACCTTATAACTTCTAAAAATTAATTCCCTAAGTTCAAAACTTAGGACACCTAGGGTATTAACAAAGACCTTCGATGGGAATCTGAGTCAACTAAGGGAAGAGGCTCGAGGCTAACAACACCTTAGCGAATTAGTAAGTTTAACCTAGTCCCCTTAGGGTCTTAAAGAGGTAGTGAAGGTGAGATTTGTAGTCGCCAAATACTAGTTAAGAACGACATTAAAACTTTTATAAAAACATACATACAAACATAAATGGAGTAATATATATATATATACCCTACATATGTATATATAAATGTATATTTTAAATGAGAGGCTTATACGGCTTGGCAATTTTTGGGGAAACCCCTGCCATATGGTGAGCAGGTAGCACCAGCTGATTTTGGGCCTGTTATGGAATCATGACAAAAATGTTTACACTTCCGGCAATTTTTGGAAAACCTGCAAACAACAAAAAAAAATTAGTGGCATTTCCAACGCCTTTTGGGAGACGTTGAACAAGGAGCTTTTAATTACCCTGAACAAACCGGCACCGATTGTGGGGTGTTAAGGTTTTCACCAAGATACTTATATACATTCCTGTTCGTGACACGCAGGGGGGGGGAATCACCAGTTGGGTGGAGAAAAGGAATTGGGGGAGAAGGATCGTTGTGCCCTCCATAGCATCGATTTTCTAAGTTATATACATTTTTCGTTGTATTGAGGAGGAGACCATGAGTTCTGTTAGAGAAGGCCCTCTGCGTTAAGGAATGGGGGGAAAGAAGATCCCTGCGATTTCTCTCAGGACGTTCTTAAACAAATATCTAGGCGTTCGAGGGGAATGGACAGCGAAGATTATATATATAAACTCTATACCTGGAGCGTGGATGGTATGCATTTTCACCATTTGCTAACTCAAGTAGATATAGGTCTATGTCTGAATGATAAGCTCAGGCATAAATATTCTAGATGTCTACGTGTAAGATAGTTTTAGAGCCTCGAATGGATAGTTAGGGTGAGGATGTTACCATTCCTGCATCTTAGAATTATGGAGGCATGGTATCTCTTGACTATGTCATAGATTTGGGAAGAATTGTTTAAAAATTCCTTACTAAGCCTTTAATATTAGGAAAGTCATTTCAATCTTGAAATATTTTGTCTGTGCGAATAAACGACGGTTCGTTCAATAGAACTGGAAGGCAAATTGCTAATCGAACTCTGATATAGATCCACCAAGTACACCCTTGCGGTTAGTGTTGAATAATTCCACCTGAGTTAAGTTACCATGTGAATCACACTTAGTTCATTAATAGACTTGAACTAGGTTGTTATGCCAGATAGTTATTAAAACTCCGGGTTGGGTTTCGTCACCAATCCTTCTACGACCTCGATGGAGTAGGATTGATTCCTTGTACGCATTGATGCCTTCAGCATAAGGCTCATGACGTCCTTGTGTGGCAGTTGTTTTCCATCATTCACTTTTAATGATATATGATTCTTGTCTGAAATATTTTTTTTTTTACTTTTCCCGCATACGTGCCAGGGAGAGGCTATGTGTACAACCTTGTTTGATTTTTGCCTTTCCCTATTGTTTGGGTGGACTTGGTATCTCTTTGAAAATATGGAAATCCTTTCCTACAGGGTTGTAATGACTAAATTGTTATAGTTCAATAGAAATTTAATTAAGTGTGGAAAAAGAGAGCTGGTCCTTTTTCACTACCAATATTTGTTATCTTAAGATGACTTCATTCCTTTTGCCATCAGTTTATTATAGCTAAAGAACACGACATTGTTCTCCAAGCTGCCTGATAGAATTATGTCGTATTTCATTTAAGATCTTTTCCTAGGGCATGCACCAGTGTGTTATGCCTTCTGTAAGCTACATGATGATAGTCCCTATCTTTAGTACTTTATTAGGAAATTCCTGTTCTTCATATTATTTCGTACACTACATTTACAGAAGTAATGTTCAACCTTCTCTTGTGCATGGAATGCCCCTTTGTCTTTCAGAGACATAACCTTATTGGCTTAATGATTGAAGTAGATGGAATTACTTTGCATGATGTTCTCTCTGTTGTATTTATGAATAAGTTGCAAAGCTCGGCTGCGAGGTTTCTTGATTTTTCCAGTTCAGTTAATGGAGTTTAGCTCGACAGAAATTGCAAATAGATTTTTGTCCAAGATGGATTTCCCCCCTTTAATTTCATAGGTTGTTTAAAATGGCTTTACGTAGGTCAAGATAGTGGACTCCTTTCATGCATTAATTGCATCATTTTCTTAACATGTTGGGAAAGACTCAATTTTTGCTCCAATGAATGCTAGAGTTTGGCATTTGATTCTTAGGTTACCATGGTTTTGTTTCCAGTTTATATATATAATCTGCTATTGATTACGATGTCGGTTTTTTGTTCCATAACTATCGAATCCTTGATCACTTTAGCATGAGAGACATTAAATCCCTTGAGCCTCGAAAGATCTCAAGATCTCTGATTAATGAAAAATTGTGTAAACATATGTGGATAAAGTATCCAACTAAAAGAAGACACTGTACATCTGAGCATGGGATGAAACTGATTGTTTTCCTTAGGAGGAGCTGTTGTCTTCCACTTCCCATTTTGGATGTTGGAAGTGAGTCTAGGAGTATGATAGAAAGAAATTATAGCAACATTGAAGTTGCATATTTGTAACCTTTTTAATAAAATAAAATGTCATGGGATGTGACTCTCTCTTTGGTTGATGTAGCCCAAGGATTGGGTGAACCATGTACATTTGTGTCTGTCTCTTGTGCATGTGTCTTAATTTTTCACTTTCCTGGTTTTGTTTATTGTACCCTTGATGTGTGTTGATTTATGTGCCTTGATGTGTCTTGTTATTTTGGATAAACGCCTTATTTATGATGACTTAAATGGATGAGTGAGTTCCCATGATTGTTTAAATGCAAAAGAAGATCGTTTATGCAATAGTTAAGATTTTTTTATGCCTTAAGGTCTGACGGAGTTCTAGTTAGGGCTTGCTTCGTGTACTTTTATGTAAGTTGAGATTTTTAACCTATGTTTGTTGATGGTAACGAGGGTGTGAACTATTCCATAAGAATAATTTCTAAATCCAAAGGAATATTGGTTGTCTTGTGTTTATAAGTTGTATATAGTTGAATGTGGGAAAAGCTAGATTTATGGATGTTGGATTCTTACCAATATGTTCACTATTCATTCAAACATGGATCTTAAAAAGGACTGAAATGGATAACGTTATTATAACTTACTTATTATTTCGGAGATGACAAGTTTTCGTCTTGGTAACTAACACTTTTCTGTGATCGACTTACATTATGTTTTGTTGTTATCATTCATGGTCCTAAGGTATTATTTTCGAAGGTATGAGTACCCGTTTAAGGATAATGACTTCATACATTTTGCAAGATAAATATTCTCTTGGTGTTATGTCACAAGTGATAGAGTTAGAAAGAATGGTTGTGTGTGCATGAAAAATGTTGGAATTATCAATTAAACCCCATGCCAACATTAACCTTGTAAATTATTCGTAGTGATCGAGTTAACATCATTTGATTCCTGATAATTCAGCGACCAGTTGATAAAATGTTTAGTTTGTACCTTTCCAATGTGCTATATCTTATTGAGGATAGTTGTTAAAGGAAACATTTCAAAAGAAAACAAAAGAAACAACATTATTTACCCCTTTCCCACCCTTAATGGCTTCGAGGTATAAGAGGTATGTTACATTTAGAATAGCTACAACTTATTAAGCTTATAGTAACATCATTATTGTGATATAGGTGGTGTAATAACTAAGTTGTTACCAATAATAATTTAAGAAAAATATGAAATCATTGTCATATAAACAGTCTAGTTAATGGTGTAAGAATAACTATCTAATAGTTACAGTTTCTCTTACAGGGTGGCATGAAATTTTTTACACAACATTCAAGTTGAGAACATTGCATAGCATCGTTTTGGGTAGGTTCATAAATATTTTGCAAGTGCAACATTAATAAAACCTTATATGTTAATAAACAAATAGTTTATGCATATTTATAAGTCTTAGGAACTAACAAAGTAAATGTTAGCAAACTATGTAAGGGAAAAGTGAAATGTAAGAACATTTCCTATGAACTCTTTTATTTAGTTCAAATCAATGAGATCTTATCTTAGAATTTGGTTGTTTCTCTTCACTTGGAAAAATGGATTTATGTTTTTACCAAAACACTGAGGTTAACATAAGACAAAAAGAGTGGCTCTATAAGAAAAACACCAACCTTGGAAGCTGTTCATAGATAGAACTTAATACAATAAATATATTATAGAACTGCTAGGATATGCATATTAAAATTAAGATTATCATGCAGATAAAATAAAATGTTCAGAACCAAAGGAAGTGCTACTGTTGCTACGTACTTTACAGGAATAAATACAATCATCTCGACTTTGTTTACAATGGAAACTAAAGAAAACCAACTGTTTTACCTTATGGAAGTGGTTTGGATTACAACAGCTTATCTACTAAGCTTACTAATTTTTGCAAATAGAAATATTGTTGGATGCTTTATGAAATTTAAGACGTTACTCGATCATTCATACCTATAAACCTGTAAGAACAAGTAATCCATCTGCTTTATCGTAAATGCTAAGTAAGCCCTGGAATTCAAAGTCAGATTCCACCTACTATCATAATTAGAACTCATCAGTAAACCGAATGTAGAAATAGTGCACAAGTTAAACTTAATATTGTGTTAATAAGAAAACCGCTAAGTTAACATAATTGAGTTTACGCAAACTAATCTATTAACTGTTTTATTTATTTCTAACGGTTAGCTGTTAGTAAACTGCAGTCTCAGCATTTTATATTATTTCAAAATTTTAAATTTTTGTGAAAATTTGGGGTTATGACATGTGGTATCAGTGCCAAGGTTCAAACACTAGGCCTTGATGAATCCCAACTAGATTTCATGAAACAATAAACTGAATTATTATGTTGACGTATTTTATTTTAAATGTTATTCAACAAAGAATTGTTTTTCTAAAGTTTAACATATAGGTATTGAAAGGCTAGAAGAATATACAGAGGAGGAATCTATAGTTACTGAACCAGGAAATTTACCAAGAGATCCTATACCAGAGGATTTAACTACCAATTCCTCAGAATTGTTACAAACTGTAAAAGATCTAAAATATTAAATGGAGTCTGTAAAGCGAGAAAATGAAAGGATTTTGAGGGCTCAAGAAGAGCTGAACCAGATCCTAACTGAAAAGTTTCAAACTCAGGGAAGGGGTAGAAGAATAGAATCAGAAGATACAAGTCATCAATGTAAATCTAAAAAGATGAATCATACTAAAACTAAAAGTAGTTCATCTTCTAAGGTGTTTGGTGAACAATGAAATCACCATTCTACCAGTGACAGTAGTGATGATAATGAGTACACTAAGAAGAGGAAATACAAACCTTATGAGGATATTTTTGGGGAATTTGAAAATATAAAACCACCAACCTTTAATGGAGATACTCAGAAGGAGGAGGGAGCTAAATCCTGGTTATTCGAGATGAAGAAGTACTTCCAAATATATAACTATTCTAACGAGTTAAAGGCTAAAATGGCTATTTATAACCTCTCAAGAAAGGCTGACATTTGGTGCCATGATTTGAAAAGAGTTAAGGGAATAAAAGAGAAGAATGTAAATTGGAGTACCTTTAAGAGGTATTTGAAAAATAAATTTTTGTCTAAGCATTATTATGAGAAGAGAGCAAAAGAGTTTTATGAGCTGAAGTTAGGATCAATGACAATGAAGGATCTGAACAGCAAGTTCTTAAGTCTACTTAGGTTTGTACCATACCTTGTGGATGAGAAACCAAAGGTACAATGATTTTTTAGTTGTCTACCTTATCATATTAAGGACAGGATTGAATATGACAATCCAAAGACATTAGAAGAAGCAATGAGGAAGGATAATTTCTGTTTTGAACAAAATCGAAAGAAGGAAATCTTAGCCAAGTGGAAAGCGAAGAAAAATAATAATCAGTATGAACAAAAGAAGAAGGATTTTGTTCCTAATAGAAATTCTAAGAAGAGTAAGGCCATAAATTATCCTAATAACAAAAACTTCCAAGCAAATAACAACAATACACCCAACAATTAGAATAATTCTAACGGTAAGGAATTTGCAAATAATCATGGAAATTTTACCAAGAACTTTGAGCGCAAAGAGCCTATCAAGTGCTGGGAGTGTAATGGCCCACACTATGCTTCAGTCTGTCCTAATCAGAAGAATACTGTTAGCAAGATTCATAGTATATAGGGGGAGATGACCGTTGGAGAATTAGCAAGGACCATGCCCAGAATCAACGCAGCTTTGGAGAATCGACAAGCAGAATATCAGACTTTCATGGTGGAAGTAGAAGGTATGATAAATCAGACCCCTATAACTATTTTGATTGATCTAGGAGCTAGTCTTAGTTACATTGCACCTAAAATAGTAGAAAAATGCAAGTTATTTGTTGAAAAATTTGAGAATTCTTGGTTAGTTTGGTTAGCCACAGGTGTTAAAAGAAAGGTAACTTGTTTTGTAAAAGAATGTGCAGTAGTTGTGGATCATTTTGAAACTGTTGTCAAGCTTAATGTTTTTCCTCTTGGTTCTTATGATTTGCTAATTGGTATGGAATGGTTAGAACAACATAGAGTAATTCTAAATTGTTATGATAAAACCTTCACATGTTTAAATAGTGAAGGAAAACCAGTAAGTGTTAAAGGAATTCCTAGAAAAACCACTATAAGGTAGATTTCTGCTTTACAACTTAAAAGAGCTGTTAGGAAAGGATATAAAGCTTATGCAGTAACTATAACTGATCAAGAGAGTTTAATCAAGACAGATAAGTTAAAATTGGAAGACATACCAGTCTTAAAAGATTATATTGATGTATTCCCTGAAGAAATTCCAGGGCTACCTCCGAAAAGGGAATTGGATTTCAACATTGAACTAGTACAGAGTGCGGTACCTAGTTCAGAGGCCCCATATTGAATGAACATATTGGGACTTAATGAATTAAAATATCAATTAAAAGAACTAATTGATAAAAAGTATATTCGACCTAGCGTGTCTCCCCACGGGGCACCTGTCATCTTCCTTAAGAAAAAGGATGGAACTATGAGACTTTGCATAGATTACCGTCAGTTAAATAAGATGACCATCAAAAATTGATATACGTTTCCCCACATAGATGGTCTGTTTGATCAACTACGTGGAGCCACGGTGTTCTCAAAAATAGATTTAAGGCCTGGATATCATCAAGTAAGGATTAAAGATGAAGACATCTTTAAGACAACTTTTAGAACTAGATATGGTCATTACGAATTTGTCGTAATGCCATTCGGGCTTACTAATGCCCCAGTTTTTTTCATGTGTTTAATGAACAATGCTATGCATAAGTACTTAGATAAGTTTGTGGTCCTGTTTATCGACGACATTCTAATCTATTCAAAAACTGAAGAAGAACAAAAAGAACATCTAAAAACTATTTTGTAAGAGTTACGAGATCATGAACTCTTCGCAAAGTTTAGTAAATGTGATTTCTTTAAGGATAAGATTCAGTATTTAGGTCATGTGGTGACCAAGGAAGGAATTTACGTAGATCCTGAAAAGATAAGGGCAATCGAAAATTGGCCAATTCCTAAGGATGTGACAGATGTTCTATCTTTCATGGGAATTAATGGTTACTATCAGAGGTTCATTGAAGGTTTTTTGAGGATTGCAAATTTGATAACTTCCTTGTAGAAGAAAGGAAAGAAGTTTGAATGGAATAAAAAATGTGAGGAAAGATTTAAAAAGTTAAAAACTTTATTAACTAGCACAATTGTTTTAAGAATAGCTGATCCTAGTAAATAATGTGTAGTGTGCTTTGATGCTTGTAATGATGGCTTAGGTGGTGTTCTGAATCAAGAAGGGCATGTTATTGCCTATGAGTCTAGGAAGTTAAAAGTTCATGAAAAGAATTATGCAACATATGATTTGGAATAAGCAGCTGTTATACACGCTTTAAAGATATGGTGACATCACCTAATTGGCAGAAAATTTATTTTGATGACTGATAATAAAGGATTGAAGTATATGTTAGATCAGCCTAATCTAAATGCCACACAAGCTAGGTGGTTAGCTTTATTCAGCGAATATGATTTTGAAATTCAGCATATAAAAGGTAAATAAAATAAACTTGTTGATGCATTAAGTAGGAATGCAAGGATGAATTTTGCAGCAGCTATCAGCACGTATGTTACAGATTTGGATGAACATTTTAAAGAAGGAATAGAAAAAGATGAAAATTACCAGAGTTTGCAAGCTAAAACTAAAGAAAATCCAACAGAAAACTTAAGTAAATGTTACATTTTAAATGCAATTTTTTTTTTACTGTATAAAGACAGAATGTTTGTGCGTAACGTACCTAAAGTTAAGCTGTTAATTATGGATGAAATTCATAAAACTCCATATTCATGCCATCCAGGTTATCAAAAGACTATAACTATGTTAAGAAAAGATTATTTTTGGCCAAATATGAAAACTGAAGTAGCATAATATATTGCTAGGTGTTTTGAATGTCAACAGGTAAAAACTGAACATCAACACCCAACTGGTTTGCTTCAGCCATTACCCATTCCTAGCTGGAAATGGGAGATAATTAGTCTAGATTTTATTACTGGGCTGCCTAAAAATCAAAATCAGAATGATTATATCATGGTAGTAGTTTATAAGTTAAGCAAAGAAACTCACTTTATACCTGTTAAAACTACCTACAAAGCTGCAAACAAAGCTGTTATTTTTCTAAAACATATTTTTCGATTGCATGGAGTACCAAAATTCATAATCTCAGATAGGGATCCTAAATTTATAGGAAACTTTTGGAAGTCTTTTTTTAAAGGGTTAAACACTACATTAAATTTTAGTACTTTATTTCATCCTCAAACTGATGGACAAACTGAAAGGGTAAACCAAGTACTGGAAGATTTATTAAGAATGTATGTGAAAGACCAACCAGGCAAATGGGAGGATTATTTGCATTTAGTAGAATTTGCTTATAATAATAATTATCAGACATCAGCCAGATTTAGTCCTTTTGAAATTTTATATGGAAAAAAATTCCATACTCCTATTTCTTGGAGTAATCTTGTGGATAGACTGGTATTAGGTCCTGAACTGTTAAAGAAAATGGAAGAAATTGTAAAACAGGTGCAGGGTAATCTGAAAGTTGCACAGGATCAACAGAAAAGTCAAGCAGACCTAAGAAGAACTCCAAAGGAGTTTCAAGTAGGTGAACATGTGTCCATCAAGGTAATGCCTAAAAAGATCTCTCTAAGATTGGGAAGTTGTGCAAAATTGGCACCTCGCTACTGTGGTCCATTTGAAATTCTGTCTAGAATTGGATAAGTGGCTTATCAAGTAGAATTACCACCAAATGTAAGAGTACATAATGTTTTTCGTATTTATGTTTTAAAGAAATATGTTCATGATGCTACTCATGTTGTTAACTGGAATGATGTACATGTGGAACCAGAAGGATATTTTCTGGTGGAATCGGACTGTATCTTCGAACGGAGGGAGATGACACTTTGGAACCACACCATTGGACAGGTGAAGGTGCAATGGAAGCACCTTAGTCCAGAGGAGGCCAGCTGGGAATTGGAAAGTAAAATGCGAGATGGATATCCAATTCTGTTCCAGGGGAGTTCTGAGGATGAAGAATAAATAACATCGAGGACGATGTTATATTCTAAGGGGGTGTGTATGTCACATGCCCTAATTTTGCAAAAATAATATTATCATATTTGATTTTATTTCAAGACAATATGTTAAATTTTATGCTAAGTTGTAATTGATGACTTAGTAGAGTTAAGGATGTTGAATGTAATTCTCAATATTTTAATTATAAATAAATAAAAGTGGAGACAACAACTTGGGAGAGCTGTTAAAAGAGTGTTTACTAGTCAAGTTGGTGGAGGAGAGTGGGTGGAGAGAAAATAGAAAAGCGGCAACATCCTAAAACACTTCCAATGTTACAAGTGGCAACCTCCCTACATTTGGGGTCATGATTCCCCAAGAAAGTGGGATCAGAGCAGGTGGCTGAATTAATGACAACTAACCCCAAAAGACCTAGGAAATATTAATAAAAATTACCATTGAAGAGAGCTAAGGGTGCTGATTTTCCAAGAAGAGAATCATTCAAGTGAATGTACTTCAAAGGATTTCATTAGGAAGGGAATTTTGTGGAAGGTGTTTGAGGGGTAAACTGCAGAAAGTGATCTAGTGCAGCTTTTCAGCTGAAGGATCTTACTATTGAGTGCAAAGTGATTACTCGGTCATTGGACTAGTATTTGGTTGCTGCTCCACCAGTTCTCACCCAAAGAGACCAGGATACTGGCTCGGGGGTCCTGAGGAGACGCTGTTTGAGCGCTCTCCAGGAGCTGGTAAGGAGGAACGGCCTCCCAACGCTGTTGTTGTCTAGCTTAAAAAAAGTTCTATAGTCTTTTATTTTACTCTGTTTAAAGTTTATATGTGAAACTGAATGATTAATGAATGATTAAATGTTTAGTAGTGAACTGATAGAGATTGTAATCATTTAGTTATTTGAAATGTTGAATCTGTAATTGATGAAAAATAATCCTACCTGTGTTTTTCCACGTCTGGAATGGACCATACCGTACTCTAGCACGAGCAGTATATTTTGAAATAGATGAAGGATAAGAAAAAAATATGAAATGAATAGAGTTACTATGTATTTCATAATATTGGAATCATTTCTTTCTACAGATAGTTGTTTTTCAGAAAAGTATATTAATTTGCCTAGTTAAATTTATTATTTAAACCAGACCGTGGTAATAAAAATGCTAGAAAAGGAATAGCCATAATATTTTACTGATAGAAATCTATTATATTCATGAGTTGTTCACGTACATAAGTTATTTCTTTTACAGAGTACTTCCTTTTGTAAATTATACTATTAACATGTAACAGAGGAAATAGAAACAACTCATATATAATGCTTATCTTATTATGTTGAGCTAAGCATTAAATATGGTTCTTTTTGTTTATTTATTTTACTGATATTAATAACTAACTCAACCTGTAACTATTCTAACCCTAGGTAGGGTATAGTAGCATAATTAAATTCTAAAGACAAATTAATTCAAAGATAAAAAATATCTTAACACAGAACTTATTTAGCCCTAACAGTATTTTTCTTTTATAGAATCAAAACAACTAACATACAATAGTAACTTATGTTAAATTAAATAAGTATTTTAACAAGGAATTGTCCTTTAACTTTTACAAACAGATTATACATGTAAAGGAGTAATGACAGGGTCTGTAATGTACCCCCTGTACCTTAATGCCAAATCGGTGTGAAAATGTTAAGATTTTCACTTTGCTGCTACTACAAAAGGAATTAGTCATACTAGGGTTAGAATTTACATGACATGTAAAGTGGATCATGTTCAAACAAATTTGGTAATGTCAAACTATATGCATGGTAAAACCATCACTCGACGATTTTCATTCATCCTCTCCATTAGAAAATCCATTCATGAAATTTACATTCAGTTACTAAGACTTTCATTGATAACACAAACCAACAAGCATATTTTACCTTTGAGTACTCACATGATGACGTACTCCCTTAATGATGAAATGCTTAGGTGTGGCAATTAATCGGTCACTAGATATCATACTCCAATGTTCTTTGGACAATACTTCCATCTATATTTTCCTTCGACTAACATTAAGGATGTCACGCCCCATAGATGATAAAGCTTGTTTCTTTTGGAGAATTTATTTTTAAGAAACTGTGTTAATGATTCGGATGAACCTTCGACCCTGTTAGTTAAATCAAACACACAGGATAAGTGAAAAATATATGGGAGTGTATCTCGTACATCATATTCTTCCCGTTAGTCTCCTGTATTGTATTTTCTAAAGGAGGATTCATCTTCATTTAAGCTTACTATGCAATTCCTAAGATCTTGTGATCTGTTTTCATTCATGCCCTATACTGTGTTTTGATCCTAGAAGGACCACTTATAATAATTAGCATTTCTGGTATACACTCTCCAAT
This sequence comes from Pseudotsuga menziesii, assembly GCA_001517045.1. Lineage (NCBI taxonomy): Eukaryota > Viridiplantae > Streptophyta > Pinopsida > Pinales > Pinaceae > Pseudotsuga > Pseudotsuga menziesii. The sequence goes on from LPNX010897669.1 coordinate 298,944, forward strand.
TTCCTTAAACACATTTTTAGGTTATAAGGGATTTACGACTAACCCCGAAGTCTCTTAAGTAAAAAAGTTCACTAATTCAACAATTGGGTAATTATCCATAATCTGTTTGTTCTTGTGATTTCTAATTGGAGATTTTCCATCTCTTAAATCTATTGGAATGGCTTATTCTTTTATAACCAGCTAAGCACAAGAGGCTTACTTCCATATCCATATTAAAATACAAACCCATTGTACATCAATTACCCAAACAATGTAGATTTAACAGTATCAAGGTTGACCGTTGCAATTAATTAAGGTTAATACTCTTTATAATACTTGATACCTAGGAAAATACTTTATTCAATAACACGCAATTCAATCATTTAACATATCATATCTTTATTGGATTTTCCACTTAACAACAAATCTATTGACAAATTGTAATAACCATAATCATGAGTACAGAAAATAATATCAGAAAAATTAAACACATGTAGACACAAAAGGGAGAGAGACCAATGTATGTGGTCACCCCATTCTTGGGGTTACATCCACCAACGGCTTTCATGTATTATTCTTTCAATATTTACATCCTGCAACATCTCTGTTGCCATGCATACATACATTCATATCAACACTTTCAGCACTGACTGAAAATCCTCTACACAGCCCTAGGGAAACCATCTTATGGAAGTTCCAAAGTTACTTCTATAAGTCATGAAACAATTTCCTCGACATAACTGAGCATCTACAACAAGTTTCCTGTCAACAAAGGAAATCATTTTCCTCCAATCAAGTAGTGTCTTTTAGCCATAATCAAGACCGCATAAAAAGTCTCTTACGCACATTCAATTTAAAAAAAACTAATATGTGTACTATAATCCCTTGTGGGGTTTCGCAGAGTAGTTTGATTCCACACTCTAGTTAAACATAATTTGAAGAGCGAACTACTCAAGAGGGATGATTATTGCTTCTTAACAGTGGCAAGGTTAGCACTTTAAACGATCAGTATTTTTATACCCAGAGGATATGTTTTAACAACTCAAAATGAAAAGATAACAAATCCTGAACAAAGGACGAGGCCTAGCGATTCCAGCTTTAACCAATGCCAAGCTACAGGTTGTAGGTTACCACATTTTGATTATGAGGCCTGCTGAATTAGTAGAGCACGAGTTTATGTTACGTAATAGTCTAAGCAACACCCAGGTTTGTGTGCAAGAATGCCCCCCCAAGAGCTTGACTTAGCCCCCTCAGATTACACGTTGCCAAGATATGTTCCTCACATGACTACGCAACAATACTTGCTGCCGGTCAAATGATAACAAAGCAACACCACCTAAAAGTTCTAAACGCAGCGGTTGTACATGAACCATCATAGTTCAGAAAGGAATATCCATTCCAAGTAAAATCGCAGTGGATAAGGGAATGGCCCGTTCAGGAAGTTGCAGTTATGCTCTGATGATATTGCAAGCTCCAGACTTAAAATAAATATACCTAGAAACATGGAACAGACCACCTAAAAGAGACCGGCGTATTGGTTACCTTGAAACGGACCAATGAAAAATAGACCAGGAACGCAATTAGGTACTACAGACTTAAAACGCTTAAATCGCATTACATGATTTAATAGCCTACAACCAATGTAGGGACAATAATGGAGGAAAACAAAATCACAGGCATAGAGATCGACTACGACCCGGCATCTTCACAACAGGCTGAGACATGATCGTCTCACGACTCCTCTCCTGAAACACATATTGGGTTAAGCGTTGGCTTTGGGTAAAACAACAGGTTGAGACATCATTGGGATAAAACAACAGGCATATATATTATGCTAAAACGCAGAGCTTTGATAATGTCTCCCTCGCTGGGATAAAATAAATTAGGCATAGATTTCCATCTTCGGGCTTAGACGAAAAGCATCAGTAAATGTAGATCCATTGATGAATAAAGAGGATCCCATTTCTAAGCCAGCATATGGAGGTTAGGAATATAATGAATCTGATTCAAAAACGTTGATGCTGGGAAAACAGAACAACTATACAATCTGCGATAGCATCATACAATCAACGCAGACCTAGTTCTCTTTCCTACAGTCTGCCAATTTTCAATAGAGTTAGATCGTACCTTAAATCCAATCATGATAGGAATACCTAGAGAGGTTGGACCGTAAAACAGCTTCGATCCCTACGCTTATCCAAATTACCAGACCCATTTAGCCATGAGAGCCCCCAAGGGTTTTCTTTTNATTTATTGTTGAAATCTTCTCATAAAAAAGAGAGACGTGAATGAATAATTATCATTATTTATAATGGGGAAGAGAAGGATTAACTCTTCCCGATTTTTAAGATCCTCTCTTTTTCTCTCCGTACTTTAATTCTTGGCTTAATTGAAGGTTCAGCTTGAATGAGGGATATAAATCCTCACTAAACCATGACAGCGGTAAATAATGCTTAGGGCATGAAACGGTCACTGGAATCGTGGCCTAAAATTTTGCTCAACTGTTACAGCATTGATTTAGGGATTGGCAGGGTGATAGGGAGGGGATGGTCTCACCCAATTAATGATTAAATTATATTTAAAAAAAGGGGTTAACCACCTATCGGGGGGGGGGGGCGAGATAACGCCCAAAGGAAAAAAAAACATTCTGCTTGCTACCTACCTCGATCTGCACTATGTACTGGTTATTTTTATTAATGACTTTTTCCATACTGAAAGCAAGGACTAGCGATGAGGGCCTTGGGAGATCCAGATCGGTTCTGGGCATGCATTGGGTAAGAGGTCCCTTTATACTTTTCATGTTTTTGTAA
>LPNX010897669.1:303747-313789 GCA_001517045.1 Pseudotsuga menziesii
ACTATTAATCCAAATCAGGTCGCGAAGGCTGAGTGTTGGTATGAAAACTAAGAGTTTGCATGTTGTGAAGATTGTATATTAATATGAATTTTGAGCATAGCGTCCTCTCCAATAAACTGTTTGCAGGCTGAGTGTTAGCATGGAAACTGAGTGTTTGCGTTTGTGAAAAGTGTATATTAAATCTTGAGGCCTGAACACAGTTTTCCCCTCCAACGTATTGTGTGAAGACTGATTGTTACCTGTTGGTATAAAAACTAAGTGTTTGTTTTTTTGAAAACTGTATATTCACCTTGAGACCTGAACATAGCGTCCTCTCCAATGAATGGTTTGAATGTTGGCGGTTAACGTTTGGTGCGAAAACAAGTCTAAGTTTTTGTGAAAACTATGAAATTAACTTGATATATGAACATAGCACTCCAACGTATTGTATGAAGGCTGAGTGTTACTGTTTGATGTGAAAACTAAGTGATCTGAACCATTGTGCTCCTCTGCCGATAACACTTGTCTTTAGAGCTAAACTTTGTTCCTGCGTTTTACCTCTTTCCAGCACCTTGCCTAAGATCTTGGACCCGCGCTGGATAAGAACTAAATCGATCCCCCGTTGACTGCGATCTCCTTCTGGATCTGGAATCCATTACCAAGGTTTTTCCTTTTATTTAAGGATTGGAAATTTCTGTTTGCTCTATGGTCACGTTTTTATCCTCTCCTTCCTTAGCGCTTGAGTTGAAGTGCATTTTTCATACGTTTGCTGTATGGACTACCCTCCTGTTTATTTCTCAAGCTAAGTCAAATTCAATCAGAGGATGTTCTTGTAGGGATTATATCTGTTTGGAACTGATAGGAGGCATTAAAGGTAAAATACCAAATTACTGTGATTGTATAGTTGGGGAGAATGGTAGTTCTCTGATTGTCTCGGGCGGTGGGATGCCTATATGTTATAAATGCTATAACATTTGTTGTGTAGTGGTTAAAGTGTATGAAGAAATTTTGGCAACCATGAGGTTGCAGAATGTAATTGATCAAGTGTATTTTATATAATACAAGGGTTGGTGGACGTAACCCCAAGAACGGGGTGAACCACGTACATCTGGTGTCTCCCTATGTGTGCATTTGGTTCTTTTTCTATTCCGCCACTTTTGTACTGTGTTTTCATGAGTACTAATATGTACAAGATCTTATTTAATAGTATTTTAAATGCTCTCGAATTATTGATATGCATAAATTTCATGTGGAATTACATAAGTATGTCATCCTCTCTTGGTAGTTTCCATGTTGAGATTGAATGGGAAAAAAAATACTATTAACAAGGCCTTCTCATGGTTCCACTTCTATTGCCAGAATGTATTGGAATTTTCCATCCAACGCAGAATTTCTGATGGCTTAAACAAATCTTATGGTTTCCATTCTCACTAAAGATAGCAATAATTCTCTGAAAAAGATGGAACTATTACCACGATCTGAATGTGATCTAGTTTTAACTCTGAATTATGTTCATGATTAAGCTCGGCTAAATCGAAAGAACCATTTCTTTTTCCTGTACGCGACTCCTTTGTATTTTGGGAATCATATTGGCAAGATCTGAGATTGTATACCAGAAACATGTCTTGAGTTCATAACCTCTTCTTAATAAGAACGTTTTGCTGAATATATACCTTTCACTGATACCATCATTTTGAATCCGATTTGGTTATATCCATCTCTAGACGCTGATGTTTGGGTGTGACCTCTTCCTTCGTGTGAATGTGGATTATAAATTTGAACGTCTTCGGATATGGAAGTTCTGATCTGAATGCCACGCTGAATGAGTGAGTTTGATTAACTGTCTTTGATGTGTTTTTATGGTGTCTGCATTGGATAATGTGTTGGATCCAGATTCTGATTACAAGATTTTGGTTTTAATTTATGAGTTATACCTACCATTTGCATGTTCGACACCCACTGTGGTATTATACATTTATGTTTTAAAAAGGACCTGATATGTATAGTTCCTACTTCCTCCTTATACGAGATCTGTGTTTTACTGCATACCTGAGTTTGTTTAAATGCCTGTCTTTCTAAATAAGATTTGTGTTATCAGCAGATGCATATACTTGCTTGCATTGAGATTTGGAGAGATATGTGTAAATGCCTGCGTTTTCTCTTAACGAGATATGTGTTTTTATTTTTCACTTGTGTGGGTGATTATAATCCAACTGGTTCTTATATCATATGCATGCGATGAGACTTGTGATGACGGTGTGTACTTGCTTTACTAATCCATATAATCACTCAACATGCTTGGGCTTCCCAATTACATTATGGTACTAAGTTGGTATGCGTATTGCATAGCTAGGGTTATTGTATTTTGTGGGAAATCTTATTGTATTATGGAAACCTTCGATAAGTGTACATATTATATGTGTATGGGTATAGATCCTTGGAGACATATACTTGACTCCACCATTTCAGTGAATAAGATCTTGAAATAGATTTGAGTATATTAGCTGGATTTTTAATCCAGAAATACTTTGATTATATCTGAATTTGGAGTGAGTAGTTTCAGAGGATGTATAAGATTGGCATAGTTAGGACAAGTCGCTTCTTCGACTTGGACACTTCTGTCTAGTTATGGGTATGCTACATCTCTACTGAAATCAAACCTTTTCAACCACATATCTTATGTGGTCACTAAGATTGGTATTTGCACCATAAATATGTATTGCATCATAACTTCAAGGTAAGGCCTCCCTTGGAAAACTACTAATCTAAAAAAGAAGATACTGCATGAAAGATTCTTCCATAGCCTTAGGACTTATGCATATGCGTGTCTTAAGTCAAGACAGGTTTACTTAATCATATGTATAAGCTTGCGATGCAATTCGCATGTTCGGCTTTTTGTAGAGAAGAATGAATTTTCGATATGTGTAGTTTGACTTGTTGAACATGTTCCCTTGAAACGACTTTTAAAATCTGCCACTAACACGATAGACTCTTTTTGCAGTAACATTGAAGTATAATTCTTGTACTTTTCACACATAACCGCTTTTGAGGTATGAGGGGTACATTACAAGCCACTTACTTCTCATATATATATATATATATATATATATATATATATATATATAATATCCCTTAATCTTTTGTATTAGGTGAACAATTAGCTGTTGTAACAATTCATTTATAGAATGTTTTTGACTATGGGATTCTACTTCGCATATACGTATATCCCTCTTCTCATATATATATACATGTTCTCGTATATAAATATATATATATTTATTCCCACGTATATGTATATAAATATATCCTTATACATATGTCCATGTGATTACCTCATATATATATATATATATATGCACGTGTTCGAATATATATTGTTCTGACCATAGTTTTACTTCTAAGCTACTATCATAATTTTTCTTATGGTAGCTAGCTTATCTCTGCTACCTCATCAATATTGTAAGGATACTAGGTCGAAAGGTTTCCAATACCACCTCCTAATGAACTTGGCAGTCAGAATAATGTCGCATTCATGTATTAAGCCCCCTAAGTCCTGTATTTAGGAGATTTCTTTACCTAACAAAAATGGTTCTGGTGGTGGGGCCTTGGCCTTGAGCTCCTCACCAGAGAATAAGTACACTGGTCACTTGAAGTTACAAGATATTTAAGGGCATAGAAGAGGGACATTACATTCACCCCCCCTTACAAATAACACCATCCTCGCTGTTGTTGTCCTTCGTTAGTTTTCCTGGTATCCTGAGTCATCTTTTCTTCTTTTCATCTCTTCATTCTGAACCCTGGAGATCCCTTGGTACTTCTCAAGTCCCCCATCATTCAAGACCTGCAATTACCTGCACAAGGTTCGGGTCTAGCCAAAACTTTTCTCAGCAATTCATGTTCAAAAATTGTAATCCAATTAAACATAAGCCGGAGATTCTTTTGCATGGTAATAATATGCAATTTTCTGGTGTTCCTTTATGCCATAATATTCAATCAGTTTCATAACAGAAATAAAACATGATTACTACCCCTTTCAGTTGGTTTTATCTCCAACATTTGGTCAATTAGGTCGTCCTCTACCTGAGGAACCATTTTTCACATTAAGCAATGTAACAATATTTTGGAAAAGTGATTTAGCATGTTTTTATGCTCGTTATGTTTTTCCAAACTCCCTTTGAGTTTCTTTTTCCTTTTCTGGTGTAGACTTACAATAATTCTGCGGTTACTCTCCTCAGTGACATCAAACAACGTCCTTTCTTTCGAGATGTCCAAATTTTTTCCTAGGTCTTTTGCCACACCATATGCCTAACACCAATGTGCTCACACAACAATCACTTTCCTAACACCATTGTGCTCCTGCGGCTTATATGCCTAACACCAGTGTGCTCATGCGGCAATCACTTGCCTAACACCACGGTGCTCACGCGGCATCCAAAAATTTTCCTTGTTTGCATTTGTATGAATTTTAACCTTGAATATTGTAATGCACACTCCATGGTGCTTTCATGACTTTATTGTCATTGTCCCGTTTCATGAATCAACTTCCATAATGAGTCAAGGCATTCATTGATAACCCAAAATTGCAATAATCAATTTTCATAATTTGCATCGATTTTTAATCGTCATTCACGAGTTACACATCCTTGTAAACAAAACAAGAGAATTATTCCTTACTCATTTTCTGAGTAAATGAGCGTAACTTACATACACAGGCAGATTTATATACCATAATGTACTTCAATGTAGCAATGGTCATAATCTTGGTGAAGCCTGCAATGTTAGTATACAACAACATCATCAATAGTTAGCCCTTGTTTATAAAAACAATCAAGGTTCAACAATTATATTAAGTAAAACAATACCCATACTTAACCTCCTTATCTATGGCAACAAATATTTCCTAACGGTTGGCTCCAACTGTTAATGTTCCTGGCCTATCCTGCCATGTTAGCATATCACATTATACAGCATTCATCAACTTATTTATCAATATCAAATCCATATCAGCTCTTAAGATTCCAATATTAACATCACCCAAGCAACAACAATGTTCCCAAATTCTTAATGGTTTCATTCACAAGACTACCAACAAGATCATTTAATCTAGCACTAGAATTCAATTCTAGGGTTCTTGCTAGAATCTAAAAATAGACATATGATAGCAATAAAATGGTCTATTAGCATATCAATACCCAAGAATGAAAAAAATACCATCCATGGGCAAATCAAAAAATAGGATAGTTCAGGATCAAAACTCAAGTCCAAGCAACAAGGAACCAATTCCAGAATGTTCCCTAATAAGAGCATGACTCTAAGAATTCATTTTCTTAATTATGAAGCTGGTACTTGTAACTACACATAAACATTTCAGTATGCACAACATCATTCACTAATATCCAAAACATCCCTAGAGAGGTCAACATGGATCAAGAAGTACATTCGCCATTCTATTTAAGGATTTTCCAATGCTCAATCCAGCAATGTCATGATTCATAAGAAGACACGGCTTGTCTTGTATTTTTTCCATTTGTGACTTTACTGAACAAGCAATAGGTTTTAACGTACAAAAATTCAAAACCTCTATTAATGAATTTATAACCACAAATCAAAACCGTTAACAACTTTCAAACCTTCATTTTTCTGTCGTTGTCAAGAAATGTGTCAACATTCTTTAAGCATTTAATCAGATCTTTGGTATTCAAGTCGCAAGGAAAAGATTTAGTATCAAAGGGAAACTTACCAAAAATCAGATTCCATTTAATATAATTTCAGCAAACAAATTCATAATTGATACCTGATTAAATTTGGAAGCCAAATAAGGATTCTCAATCTCAATACTCAACCACAAGGTTAATGGATTACACATATCAGCAGTAATTCCAAGATTAAGCAAATAAGAGGCATTCCATTCATGACTGATGCATTAACCTTATCTAAAATACAAAACAAGGTCCCTGCCCATTCCCATACATACAACCATTAGATCTCGACAGAATTCAATCTATAAATAGATCTATCTTTGCAAAATCATACCACCACAAGATCGGAATTCCTATATATGAGATCTATACTTGGAACACATGCAATCCTTAGATCTATACATGCAGTCATATACAAGCATCAGGTCTAATAGGATTTATTTCCTATAATCAGATCTATCTTTGCACTTACATACAACCATGGAAAATCTAAATCTCACATCCAATCTATACTCTAATGCATGCTAGAATTCATGCAATAATATAATCGCCGAAACCTACTCATACTCAGATGCATATCTAGAAATATCTTAACAAGTCACCTACTGAAAACTTGAATGCGTATGGAACTCAAGCAAAAATCCCAGAAAATAATCATAACCAGATCCATATTTAAAAGACCTGGATGCATAAGGAAACTGAAGCAACTCATAGAATATACCCATATATAAAACTATGAGTCTTCAATTCCCATATTACTATTATAATAGCATCTACTATAGTACTCTCGTCGACCATGAGTTTGACCAAAAAGAATTTCTAAACCTCAGTAAATTTTATTGGTGCAACTCAAAATAGAGACGAAGCAATCGTCTTAGCTATTTGTAAACATATTTGTATGTGAGCAAGAGAATAATAGGATACCTGTGTACTTACATGCTCGGGTCTCACATTGAGCTGACAAGGTATTGGGTCATCTTTGTTGTGATTTTTGGGCCAATGTTCCAGCCTCCCCTGCACCACTCCAAGGTCAGTAGACATGTAGTTCCAAAGCAAAAACATGTAGGAGCGTCTTGAGCCCAATTAGGCCCAAGTGTTTCAACTGTGGCTCTGATACCACATGTAATGTACCCCCTGTACCTTAATGCCAAATGGGTGTGAAAATGTTAAGATTTTCACTTTGCTACTACTACAAAAGGAATTAGTCATACTAGGGTTAGACTTTACATGACATGTAAAGTGGATCATGTTCAAACAAATTTGGTAATGTCAAACTATATGCATGGTAAAACCATTACTCGATGATTTTCATTCATCCTCTCCATCAGAAAAACCATTCATGAAAATTTACATTCAGTTACTAAGACTTTCATTGATAACAGAAACCAACAAGCATATTTTACCTTTGAGTACTCACATGATGACGTACTCCCTTAATGATGAAATGCTTAGGTTTGGCAATTAATTGGTCACTAGATATCATACTCCAATGTTATTTGGACAATACTTCCATCTATATTTTCCTTCGACTAACATTAAGGATGTCATGCCCCATAGATGATAAAGCTTGTTTCTTTTGGAGAATTTCTTTTTAAGAAACTGTGTTAATGATTCGAATGAACCTTCGACCCTGTTAGTTAAATCAAACACACAGGATAAGCGAAAAATATATGGGAGTGTATCTCGTACATCATATTCTTCCCATTAGTCTCCTGTATTGTATTTTCTAAAGGAGGATTCATCTTCATTTAAGCTTACTATGCAATTCCTAAGATCTTGTGATCTGTTTTCATTCATGCCCTATACTGTGTTTTGATCCTAGAAGGACCACTTATAAGAATTAGCATTTCTGGTATACACTCTCCAATTTCCTTAAACACATTTTTAGGTTATAAGGGCTTTACGACTAACCCCGAAGTCTCTTAAGTAAAAAAGTTCACTAATTCAACAATTGGGTAATTATCCATAATCTGTTTGTTCTTGTGATTCCTAATTGGAGATTTGCCATCTCTTAAATCTGTTAGAATGGCTTATTCTATTATAACCAGCTAAGCACAAGATGCTTACTTCCATATCCATATTAAAATACAAACCCATTGTACATCAATTACCCAAACAATGTAGATTTAACAGTATCAAGGTTGACCGTTGCAATTAATTAAGGTTAATACTCTTTATAATACTTGATACCTGGGAAAATACTTTATTCAATAACACATAATTCAATCATTTAACATATCATATCTTTATTGGATTTTCCACTTAACAACAAATCTATTGACCAATTGTAATAACCATAATCATGAGTACAGAAAATAATATCAGAAAAATTAAACACATGTAGACACAAAAGGGACAGAGAACAATGTACGTGGTTCACCCCATTCTTGGGGTTACGTCCACCAACATCTTTCATGTATTATTCTTTCAATATTTACATCCTGCAACATCCCTGTTGCCATGCATACATACATTAATATCAACACTTTCAGCACTGACTGAAAATCCTCTACACAACCCTAGGGAAACCATCTTATGAAAGTTCCAAAGTTACTTCTATAAGTCATGAAACAATTTCCTCGACATAACTAAGCATCTACAACAAGTTTCCCGTCAACAAAGGAAATCATTTTCCTTCAATCAAGTAGTGTCTTTTAGCCATAATCAAGACCGCATAAAAAGTCTCTTAGGCACATTCAATTTAAAACAAAATAATATGTGTACTATAATCCCTTGTGGGGTTTCGCAGAGTAGTTTGATTCCACACTCTAGTTAAACATAATTTGAAGAGCGAACTACTCAAGAGGGATGATTATCGCTTCTTAACAGTGGCAAAGTTAGCACTTTAAACGATCAGTATTTTTATACCCAGAGGATATGTTTTAACAACTCAAAATGAAAAGATAACAAATCCTGTTTAAAGGACGAGGCCTAGCGATTCCAGCTTTAACCAATGCCAAGCTACAGGTTGTAGGTTACCACATTTTGATTGTGAGGCCTACTGAATTAGTAGAGCATGAGTTTATGTTACGTAATAGTCCAAGCAACACCCAGGTTTGTGTGCCAGAATTCCCCCCCAAGAGCTTGACTTAGCCCCCTTAGATTACAAGTTGCCAAGATACGTTCCTCACATGACTACGCAACAATACTTGCTGCCAGTCAAATGATAACAAAGCAACACCACCTAAAAGTTCTAAACGCAGCGGTTGTACATGAACCATCATAGTTTAGAAAGGAATAGCCATTCCAAGTAAAATCGTAGTGCATAAGGGAATGGCCCGTTCATGAAGTTGCAGTTATGTTCTGATGAGATTGCAAGCTCCAGACTTAAAAGAAATATACCTGGAAACATGCAACAGACCACCTAAACGAGACCGGCGTATTGGTTACCTTGAAACAGGCCAATGAAAAACAGACCGGGAACGCAATTAGGTACTGCAGACTTAAAACACTTAAATCGCATTACATGATTTAATAGCCTACAACCAATGTAGGGACAATAATGGAGGAAAAGAAAATCGCAGGCACAGAGATCGACTACGACCCGGCATCTTCACAACAGGCTGAGACATGATCGTCTCACGACTCCTCTCCTGAAACACATATTGGGTTAAGCGCTGGCTTTGGGTAAAACAACAAGCTGAGACATCGCTGGGATAAAACAACAGGAATATATATTATGCTAAAACGCAGAGCTTTGATAATGTCTCCCTCGCTGGGATAAAATAAATTAGGCATAGATTTCCATCTTCGGGCTTAGACAAAAAGCATCAGTAAATGCAGATCCATTGATGAATAAAGAGGATCCCATTTCTAAGCCAGCATATGGAGGTTAGGAATATAATGAATCTGATTCAAAAACGTTGATGCTGGGAAAACAGAACAACTATACAATCTGCGATAGCATCATACAATCAACGCAGACCTAGTTCTCTTTCCTACAGTCTGCCAATTTTCAATAGAGTTAGATCGTACCTTAAAGCCAATCATGATAGGAATACCTAGAGAGGTTGGACCGTAAAACAGCTTCGATCCCTACGCTTATCCAAATTACCAGACCCATTTAGCCATGAGAGCCCCCAAGGGTTTTCTTTTTGGAGTCTAGTGTTTTTGCCCTTTTTATCTTTTTTTTTGCCCCCGCTAAGATACCTGATCGTTTGTAATTAAATTTCCAGTCCCTCTTACCTACCAACATCCCAGGGTGCGCTGGTCCCTCTTACCTACCAACAGCCGAGGTTGTGCTGGCCTTTGACAGTCGCAGAAAACTTAAGGCACTGGCAGCACTTCTTGTTGCGGGAATAATTCCCAAAATTTAAGACAGTAAATACTGCCATAATGCCATAGAGTAATTCCATTAATTTTGA
>LPNX010897669.1:313875-354110 GCA_001517045.1 Pseudotsuga menziesii
TGGTAGCTAGCTTATCTCTGCTACCTCATCAAGATTGTAAGGATACTAGGTCGAAAGGTCCCCAATACCACCTCCTAGTGAACTTGGCAGTCAGAATAATGTCACGTTCGTGTCTTAAGCCCCCTAAGTCCTGTATTTAGGAGATTTCTTTACCTAACAAACATGGTTCTACTGGTGGGGCCTTGGCCTTGAGCTCCTCACCAGAGAATAAGTACACTGGTCACTTGAAGTTACAAGATATTTAAGGGCATAGAAGAGGGACATTATAGGGTCGAAACCCTTATTTCATTTCTTAGTAAGCTAATAGAAATAATACTACTGAATGAACTAAACTAATATAGACTGGTCACAGTCTGTATTGATATTTAGTTTATGTACAAATACAAGCTTAAGTAATTATAGTATACACAAATAATAGTATTAACATAAACAATATCGTTTACAAATTAAAAAAAATCTTTAAACAAACTGAAGGAATCCTTAAAGAAAGAAACAGAGATTATTTCCATAAACCCTAACTTGGAAATCCTTGAGTCACTGAAATAGTCTTCAATTCTTTTAACAGCAACTGAAAATAATTAATAACAATAAAGAAATTATAATCTTACAAGTTAAATAGGGCAAAAGCCCTAGCTCGTATTTCTCAGCAGAAATTACCCAGTATTCTTTAATATACAAAACCATTACACTCGAACCTAGGATAAGTAACAAACTTTCTTTTTATATAAGCATTAAAAGGAAAAATTTAATTCATTGACACAGAGATAAAATACAAATACATAAAGGAAAACTAATTTAAGCTAAAGACAGACTGTCTTAAAAGATATTTACATTATATCAACGAACCCAAAGGCTACACATAAATCAAAATTTAAAAGACTACAAAACATCAGCTAAGAGCCGAGCACCCATATCTTGATATGGAGTATAACTAAGTATTAACAAAATATTACAAAACTATAAGTTCTTCCCTAATACGAGGGGAGAGCATTACAAGTCATAGCTTCAAGCCGAAGTCACCTTGCAAAAAGAAAGGGTTATAAACCAAAGCATAAACTATAAAAACAAAGAACAACAACACAAGACTGGGTGCGACACGACCATGACATCTTCCAACTACAAAAGTCTGTATAAACAGGGAGAACCATGTTCGAAAACTAGAGCTTACCATAGACTGTTCGTGGAGCAATTTGAGGAGCGTGAATGTCAACTTTGGAGACGAGTTAACCATGCTATATAAAAACTAGAATTAATTAAAAAAATAAAGAACCCATATGCAGAATGGAAACCGTAAATAATGCTAGTTTTTAATTTTACTTACTTACCTCAGATCGAAGTAAAAACGATGGGACCTCGGAGGAATAACAACACCACAACCAATGTTAAGAATATCCAAACCCTCATTCTTGGTGAGGATATATATGACAGGACTCCTGTTCATTTCACACTGACAGTAGGGGTGTAGGTAAGCCTGGGAAATGGCTACGAAGGAGTCAAAAAAGCCCGAAGTCGGACTGTCACCAACCCGCAAGCGGTGAAGCTAAACTCCAAAACCCTATGATGAAAGAGCTTCACAATAATACATAGTAAGCTCAAGTTTTCACCAATGATATACCATGGTAGAAGAGCAGCAAAAGGAAGCTACAAGCGGGTCGTGAAGCCACGTGCAAGGAAAATAGTGAACCCTAACTGAAATAAAGAAATCGTAGTGCAGGAAAGCAACAAAACCCAGCTCAAGGGAGTAAGACACGACAAACATAAGCTTTGGATCCTGTGGAACTAATTTCCACTCATGACCACTATGGGAGCTTGCAAAGCATCCCAAAGGGCCAACACAAATGTCAAAACTCGATTAAGCCAAGGGTTAGGGTTTACAATTATATATACAACTAGTGCATGGCCAAGGAATTTCCACGTGGCCACAATAATATAATCATGCAGTGGGTCGACTTTCCATAGTCACCTGTGATCAATAATAACCAATTATTCTCCCAAATGATTTCATCAAACAACATATAAACATTATAGTTTGCATGGGTTTCATATCTTACGATAATAGTTTTAACGTTTAGTGTATAGATTATCATCCGCGTGGGTATGTAACGTTATGATAACGTTGACATAGCACTGAATATAATCTTATAGCCTCGTGACCCAAAAGAAAACCTTGCATAAATTGTTGGTAAACAATATCATAACAATTCACTAGTAAATCTCGCGAGAATTGTATGTTCTAGATTGTAAGTTTATACTAATAATTAACATGGAAGATGTTAAAAGGTTCTATTAACATTATCATTAGTAATATGCATAATACATATGTAGGTATTCACCCCTTTTAGAATAGCTACAACTTATCAAGCTTATAGTAACATCATTATTGTGACATAGGTGGTGTAATAATGAAGTTGTTGCCAATAATAATCTAAGAAAAATATGAAATAATTGTCATATAAATAGTCTAGTTAATGGTGTAAGAATAACTATCTAATAGTTATAGTTTCTCTTACAGGGTGGCATGAAATTTTTTACACAACATTCAAGTTGAGAACATTGCATAGCATCGTTTTGGGTAGGTTCATAAATATTTTGCAAGTGCAACATTAATAAAACCTTATATGTTAATAAACAAATAGTTTATGCATATTTATAAGTCTTAGGAACTAACAAAGTAAATGTTATCAAAATGTGTATGGGAAAAGTGAAATGTAAGAACATTTCCTATGAACTCTTTTATTTAGTTTAGATCAATGAGATCTTATCTTAGAATTTGGTTGTTTCTCTTCACTTGGAAAAATGGATTTATGTTTTTACCAAAATAGTGAGGTTAACATAAGATAAAAAGAGTGGCTCTTTAAGAAAAACACCAATCTTGGAAGTTGTTCATAGATAGAACTGCTAGGATATGCATATTAAAATTAAGATTATCATGCAGATAAAATAAAATGTTCAGAACCAAAGCAAGTGGTACTGTCGCTATGTACTTTATAGGAAGAAATACAATCATCTGAACTTTGTTTACAATAGCAACTGAACAAAACCGACTATTTTACCTTACGAAAGTGGTTTGGATTACAACAACTTATCTACTAAGCTTATTATTTTTTGCAAATAGAAATATTTCTAGATGCTTTATGAAATTTAAGACGTTACTTGATCATTCATACCTGTAAAACTGTAAGAACAAGTAATCCATCTGCATTAGCATAAATGCTAAGTAAGCCTTGGAATTCAAATTCAGATTCCACCTACTCTCATAATTAGAACTCATCAGTAAACCGAATGTAGAAAAAATGCGCAAGTTAAACTTAATATTGTGTTAATAAGAAAACTAATGAGTTAACATAATTGAGTTTATGCAAACTAATCTATTAACTGTTTCTTTTATTTCTAACCGTTAGCTGTTAGTAAACTGCAGTCTCAACATTTTATATTATTTCAAAATTTTAAATTTTTGTGAAAATTCGGGGTTATGACAACACAACTTTTGACCTAAAACCCATGTACATAGGGATAATGTTAATGTTATTGTGATTCATGAGTTAAAATTTGAGAAATGTTAGTATTGTGGAAAATATATTGATCTTAAACACTCTTTGAGTTACAAAGATGAAAAATTATTTCTTACCACACCATTTTAGGATTGTCCCGCATCATGTTTCACTTTGGGGGTCATGAGAGTTACACTAGTAGTCAAAACATATATATACTTTCCATGTTCTAGATTGGGCTGATCACTTTTTAATAATTTGTTAATTTTCTCTTATCCTCTAACTATTTATGGCACCACGTCTTATACTTATATTTAGATGTAATAATAATTTTAATATTATAGCTATTCTACAAAACAACCTCTTCCTCAACTCCCCAATGATTTTGCCATGATTTAGTATCTTTATGTCAACCTGACCTTTGAGTTGTAAGTGATTTTGAGGAGAGTAAGAATAATTTTAGGAAGCCTCTTGTCTCCCATGTTGTTTATCTTCTTCTTGTTCATTATGTAACTAGTCATAGTTGTTATAGCTGATTTTACCATGCATGGTTGATCAGATATTTATGACCTTCCTTGTCCCTCTGCAGACTCTATGAACCCCATGGACTTATATTATCGTTTTATGTTCCAATTTTATCCCTTAAAAACCCCTATTTATAGTTGTGCACATCATTTAAACAATTACTTGTGTGTACATGCGGCTTTTGACCCCAAACCCGCATACGTGAGGATGTGTGCATAAAGACAAATAGTTTTGGATTTTTCCTCATATGAGTCCGAAACACTTGACTCTTGGCCTTCCAAATGTCTTGAGAATTCTCATATTTGACCCTCCATTATCCTCTTGGAGTGCTATATAAGGAGCCCATTGGATACATTGAAGAGGAGGAATTGAAGAGCAAGTAAACAATAGTCGATTGTTGCCACAGTTTGCATATACTTGAGTCTTCATCCCTTTGTCCCTTTCGAGCACTTTGTGTTCTTCCCAAGCTTTCCTTTTCTTGTGAGCTTTCTATCGAGAGATGGAGGATTGAGTGGGCGGAGTCCCAGGTGGAGGACTCAGTTTCTCCGGTTCCTAGACATGGTGACAGAGGTTGTCACTTTTGTAAGCTCCGATTTTATTAATAGAAATATTTTTTCTTGTCTAATTAATGTGCAATTGAATGAATATTGAATCCATGTATATGTTTAATTGCTTATACATTGTTGAATATATATGCTAGAGTAGGTATAACACATCATTCTATACCATGCATGTCTTTTTTGTTGTTGTTGAGAGTGAATTGCTAAAGCAAGCGTGAGAGTGAATTGCTAAAGCAAGCGTGAAACGAAAAAGCTCAACAGGGATCTACTTCAATCGTCCGGAACAAGGTATGATTCGATATCCATTAGTGTTGGATTTTTGGTTTCTCTTGCATATTGGGAAAGATTGAATTCTGATGTCTAGTTGTATGTTGTGGTACACCCCAAGCCATAGGAAGTTTCTCTCCATAACAATAGCCTTGCTCTCAATTGTCGATGGACTCACTTCTATGAGGATGAGAGGATAAGGTGTATTTCCTCTAATTTTAATATTATATGCTATAAATAAAATTTGGATTTGAGATATCATTCTTCATGATTATGTAGAGATGTTGCAACCCCAAACTTCACAACCATATATAGTAACTAGAGTGATGAGAGTCTTAGATAGAATTTTCTTCCTATCCCAAAGCTAGAGGTCTATTGATTTACAATTATTTTCTAGTTCATAATAATATTTCTACGCTCTATTAATACTTTTCACAATTTTATAGTTTCAGTTAATCTAATGTTGAAGATTAATTATGAGATAATTATATGAACTGATTTTCTTCTTGAGTTTTTTATATCATATATGAGATTATAATAAGCGATCTTTGAGATTTAATTATCATAACCTTTTTTTTGATAGTGTTAATATCCATACCCATATGAGAGAAAAAACCTTTAATATTTTTCAGTTGTTTGTTGAGATCATAAGGACTCTTGGTCGTAAGAACAATATATCTACATTAGAGAAGAAGGGTGATGACTATACAAGTGAAAATCATGCTAGTACAGCCTATCTCTTCTAAACAACCTTCTAGTTTGTGGATGCAAATACCAAAACATGTTGTGGATATGGGACAACCTTGCTTGATTCCTATTCCTAAACTTCACAATAACCTTCATGTACAAACATATTGCAATAATGATCAACTCAAAAGGGGATTTTAGTTCTTCTAATATATTCTAGGGGTTACTTCTAGGAATTTGCTCAAATGAGTTTCTAAAATCAACAAAGCAACAAAAAATATTAATTTTGTTAATGCAACAGTCCTTACCAATCATTCTAAGAGTAACAAGGTGGCCCATAGTCCAATTACAACCATGAAATATTGCATGGAATTTAACTCTTTTTCCATGACTTTCTAGCCATATGTTGATTTTATTTTCTATAACGATTCCATATAGTTTTGCTGAATAGGGATAATCATAATGTCCTAGAATTAAATGGATCGATATTATATCCAATTTTAAAATAATTTCCTAGCAACGTTGAAACCATCCAACAATTATTCTCAAAATTAAAATCCCTTGTCATGCAGTGCAAGTAGTGTGGGAGTGATAGGAAGGATGAGCGATTGGTGCTCTCAATTCTGAACAAACTTGGCCCAGAATTCTCCGTGTTCCTATCCACCTTTAACTCTGAGAGACTGAAAACTCCTACTTGTTGAATTCTCTCACTTGATTCCTTCACAAAATCTCTTATTTAGGAGCAAGGCAACCCGATACAGATGGGATCCCTCAAATCCTCCACATATCAAGCTCTCTTGGTTGGGGAGATAAAGAATATGCAAGAAAGGAGGAAGCGGAAAGGAAAGGATAAGAGGAATGCTAAATCCAAACCTAAGGAATATTTTGACCCATTAGATGAAGCTTCAAGCTCTAAGAAGGATAAACATCAGAGTTTTGATAAATAAAAGAGATCCTACTATAAGAAAGTAAACCATATAGAGATTCGTTGTATGAGGAATACCATATATCATATGCCAAGACTCATTGGACAACACACTATTTCCCTCCTTGAAGGCTCAAGGAAGGATGATTATGGAGATTAGACTGAAGATCATGAGAGATGCCATTCATTAAAGAATGGAGTTTCAAAATCTCATGCCTTCTTCATTGATTCAGGAGCCTCCAAACACATTGTTGCATCCAAATAATCATTCTCTTCATTAAATATTATTGATGGTCAAAGTATTCACATGGGAGATGACACTCAAATAAAATCTTAAGGGAAGGGTTCAATCAAATATGAGGATGGAGTGTTGAAGAATGTCCTCTAGGTTCCCTGCATAGTAACAAATTTCTTGTCTGTATATCAAATGACTCATACAAGATCACCAAAGCGAGTTGTTTTTGATCCTGACTCGGTAGAGATCTTAGATATCCTAATTGGGAACCTAATACTAAAAGGTGTTACAAACCATGCTTCCAATGCATATGAATTCCCACACATTATTCAATACTCAGATCCATTGTAATCTGAGTTGCAATTTTAAAGGGAAGGTAAATCCATTCTACCTAAACCTTTTGCATATGAGAGTGTTTCCATTAATGTTTCAGATTTAGAATTCGAAGTAGAGGACCAATTTGAATTAGTTTTTGAATCGAAGATGAAATTCAATCAGATCCAGATCCATTCCCTACTCTCAATACAAATTCTAAATGGCTCAAAAGGTCATTGAGGTTGTTGGGAACATGATTGGAGACTCATCTGACAAGAGAAAAATAATGTCTCAGTTTCAAAATGAAATCCTTGCGCTATGTCATGAAAATACACTTCTCCCAGAAAAGTTGTGACGTTCCAAAAAGTGGTAATAGTTTTTTTTTCTTATACTCGAATTATAAATTTAATTCTATGTTACCATTACTCTTACGGAAAATGAGTGATGAAAGTAAAACATACTGAAATAAAATCATCCATTCCAAATAAAATCATCCATTCAAAATAAAATCAGCCATTCCTTTTGCTCCTAGTACCCACACTCTAACATATTAGGAAAGGAACCTTTATGTGACAACTCTAGCCTTTAACCCTTATTAGATTATCTATCGCCTTATGAGGATCAACAAACAACTTTTCTTATACAATCTTCGTTTGGATTTAGTTTATTCATAAGAAATACTTCTACCATCTACAACACCATTACCATGAGAACATAAGATAAAATACATCAATATGTACATAATACTTCATCATCAAAAACACACAATTTGTAACATTCCCAAATGAACTGGAATCGATTCTGCAAATACTGTTTACTTTTCTAACAAGAATATTTATCTATACCGATTTGATTAAGGTCATTTTTTTGGTTACTTAACAATAAAACATTCTTATTGGATACCAAAGATAATCACTCACGTACATATGCTTATTTCCAATCAGACTACATAAAAGTATACTCAAGACACATAATGTTTATGTTCATTTACCTTTACCTTGAGTTCATATCCCTGTTATTTCTGATCAAACTACATAAAAGTATACTCAAGACACATAATTGTTTATGTTTAGTTACCTTTACCTTGAGTTCATGTGCTCGTTCTTTCCCTTTTCCTGCAAGATGATACAAACATTTTGACCAACCTTTAACAATCCTCTACGTACGCAATTTAGGAGATTCTTTCCATTTACAATTAGACAAAACAATGTATACAATGTATGGGTCTCATGACTACCCTTGGAAGGAAACAACACTAACCATCATATTCTCCAATTTTGCTAAATACGATCCATAACACCAATCCTATAGTATTCATCACCTCTTATAAACAAAAGCAATTCGAGAAAGGTCAAGAAATCCCTGGGGCAGCTCTTGAGTAAAATTACAGGGTTAGGTAGTTATAACTTGATAAAATGAAAATCTATCTCTGAAGCAAATTGGGTTGCATATTCGGGTTTATAGATGCTATATGGTGTCCACCATACTTCCTCGTATGAAGGCTATTTTCTATCCTTTCTATGACACCTCCCCTGCACTCACAACTTAGATTCAATAGGTAACTCATCAATGATTATGAATAACATCATACTTGAATATCCAATTATTTAAAAAGAAAACATATTGCCACAAACATAATGATTCTAATAAGCAACTAGTGAATTTAACCTCTTGCATTTAAATATTCATAATCTAAATTAAAAGATGGATCTGACTGAAAGCTCGACTTCGACTATCCACCCAACCAACTGAATCTATCTGGCGTGTGTTACTCCACCTAGAGTCACCCCAAGCTTGGGCGACGAACCCACTAAGGTAAGGATTAAGGTTAGAACCCATCCCAAGTTTCCTAAGCAAGATCCACTGCTCGATCATTCTGTTATAAACATACTACCCAAAAGCACTTAATACAACACATGAGAAATAGTGTTTACCCAAAGGTTCTTTTTATAATTTCAATCACCCCAAACTTTCCTTGAAAGTTTCTCCCGTAGGTCACCCAAGCAACATTAAGAAAAACCTATTATAATTGTTCACGAAAAACATCAGATGTGTTTCTCTGCTTAATGATTTACAACCCCACTATAGTTTATTGCATGTCCAAATTAGAAATGGTGAGTATTATTAAGAAAAATCATAAAAGGATTACTATTTAGCAGAACCCATCCCTCTCTTTACTTACAGGGTTTCGATGGATCTACTACTCGACCCAGACTGAGGTAATCGTATCAAACATACAGGGATTATAAAATGCATAGTACAATTATAAATCCATAACCATGATGCATTATTCGCTTACAGGGTCTCGATGGATCTGTGACTCAGCCTAGACCATATCACTCATCCAGGTATCATACAATACATAGTAATATTAAAAGGCACAGCAAGGACGAATTATTCGCTTATAGGGTTTCGATGGGAGTGTGACTCCGCCCAGGCCATATCAAACATTGAAGTGTCATACAACAACACAATAAAATAAAATAAAACATAACAAGGATGCATTACTCACCTACAGGGTTTTGGTTCGAAAGGCAGACTTGAAATCATGCTAGAGTTTTAATGCAAGACGCAGAGGCTTACTTCACTTAGTTTCAGATCCGAATGTTTTGCCACGAAGGGACTGTAATGATAGACTTAGAATCATAGATAGAGGCTCACTGCATTTAAGGAATAATATTTCACATCAACCCCAACAAACCAACTAAGGCGCAGTGACACCCTATTGTTCCTCAAGGGTTTTTCAGATCTACGACAATGCCTGCATAGGTTTCGACTACAGGCAGAGTATGTGTAAAACTCAGTTCATACAAAGAAAAACCCTTATTTGTGTTGACGCTGATGGGATCCAATAAGCTTAGATCTATCATCCCACACCAAGGGGTGTCATTTCCTATATGCATAATATATATATATATAAGATCTCACAAATCGCACTTGCCTCCTATCAGTCTTACCACACACAAAAGATAAAAACTCAGATCCAAAAGGATGCCCAAACTCTTCGGTAGACTATGGCTCTATCAAATGGAGTGTAGAGGTATTATCTCAGACAATATATGATAGCAGGTGCATAAAGAAAAACAACACCGCAATAAGAAACCGCAAAAAAATAGAAACGATTTCAAAAACACTTTCAACAGGCAGTTGTTATATCATTTCAATAGGCATCCGGTTGTATTTATTTTCAAGAAAGGTTAGTTACTTTACCCAGTACCCTTGTGCACACCAGGCAGAGGCCATTGATCACCCTTTTCTTCTTCTTTCCCCAAGAAGGCGTAGCTTTCTCCTTAGGGTTACTGCTGTCGATTAGGAATCGCGAGGGGAGGTACTTCCTATGCAGATCTCCCAACAAGCATGTGTTTCCCCCCTTAAGCTCCAAACTCCCAAAATAAATAATGATAGGAGGGAATATTCTCTCTCCCTCCGCACAACATTCCCTTAAAATAAGGTGTTGCATAAGCCACTCATTTTGTGGTTTGCAGGTTTCCCCAAAAAAATGTCGAAGGTGCAGAAAGTATTTTGTCAGGATTCCTCCAAACAGGCCGTAAATTAGCTTCCATGATTTTAAGGCAATTCTCCTAACTGCATTTTTATGCCTTTCATACATTTATGCATTTTCCTTTTAACTGTTCTTGTTTTTCCATTTTTAATTATATTAACCCTTTTTAAATGTGGATAGTGCTTGGGAAAAGTGTGACATTTTCATTACTTCAGAGTATTCTTAACATACATAAGGCATTAGGATCGTATTAAGATTAAGGAAAAAGGTTTTATACCCCTTTTTTAATTATTAACTTTTTCTTTTAGTGATATTAACTCCTTCTAACTATATTAACCTTTTTCCTCTATAATTAGTAGTAAGTGTCTACTTATTTTTATCCTTTGGTACCATTTGTCAACCTGCTTAGTATAGGGAAATTGTCTTTGTATAAATTAATATAATATTTAACTTCCGTACTCTTACCGTTGCATGGTCCCCTTGTTCCCTTAATAATTAAAGCATTGTTTTTCTTAATCGACTCCACTATAGATACGAAAGACTATCATGCTAGTAATTAAACACTACTCTCTATTCACTTAGCATTTTCAGGCACACAACATTCATTCAATGAGTTTCTCGGTTCCCTCTTTTCCGAAAATCCCTTTCCCCCTAGTGGGTTCGTCGGCAAATGTCATTTTATTCGTTCGAAGGTTTCGGTCGTTAACCCTATCAATTATAACCACAACTTGACAGAGTTTTAGAGTCAATACTTACAGTGATGTTTACTTACACTGTGAGTTCTAAATCGAGGTGGCGAGGGATGTTACAGAAGTGCTATAAACTCCCATAGAGATGTTGCATGACGGTGAGGTTTGATCAATAGTTGTCCACACTGAAGAACAGTTAGACATTGGATCATGTCACTCTTCCTCCAGAGAGAAGAGATAAAAGTAACTTTATACATGACAAATTGGAATGAAAAATTCACATGGATAAGCCTAAGGGCATAGTGATTCTTGCTTGACATGCAAGCTGAAGAATCCATTGTTTGGGCTCAAGAAAGGCCCTAAGGCATTGCATCCCAAGTTCAACTATTCCATATTGTCAAAGAGGTTCAAATGATGCAAGATTGCATATAAAATATGATACATTTCTTCTTCTATATGACATTAGATTAGAATAAGGTGGATAGGTTCACATGCATTGTACCATGGGACCAATGCACATAAGGATAATCACATTGCATTACTTCTCCATAGAGATGCAAAATACAAAAAAAAATCACAATTTTTTTTACTCGGGAGGAAGTCTCTTGCTATGACAGCTTGATCCTGGTTCCACTATTCATTTTGAGTGGGGGTTTTCCCCATTTTCCTTGGTTTATTAAGAAGTTAATTTTTGCATTAGATTGTATGGGTGACCTTTGGTCTTAGTTTCCAGGGCCCAATTTTTCAAAGTTTGGATTAAGGGGGGGTGTTAGGATTAATTAATAATCCTCCCTTGAACACCATAGTCTAAATGTAATTTTCTAGATAAGGATTATGTTTCCACTTCATTAGTGACATGGGAAACTCATATGGGTCCCACCTACCACTTGATGCAACATTTTATGTGGCTTTAGGATTTCTAGAGGTCAATCCCTATAATTATGGGAGTCCCACCATCCATTCACCATATTATGTGTTCAGTTATCCTTTGGTAGATATCAGTTAGCATCGATTAGTTCATCTGAGACTTCACAATTATGCTTCTATGAGACTTCTCTCACACTTCACAATTATGCTTGAAGACTATGTATAGTCTTCAAAATATCAGAATTCATCTCCCCCACTAGTTATCCTTTTGGGTTGGGGGTATTCATTCTACCTTGCCGGCTGTTGTCTCCCTCAGTGTTCATAATCTGAATAGTTCTTGTAAAAATTCCTGTAACTGCAAAAATTTTCAATAACATGAAAAATTTCTGTTAGAAACCAAAATTTAATATTATACTTTATTTTCTCTGGAGTGACTGTTTAGTGTGCCCATAGGTCTCTTAGTATTGAAACTGGGCTCTGATACCACTTCTAAAGTCCCCAAAAATTGAAAAAAAAAATTATAGGCTATTAAAAACTACCTAGATAGAACATTATTCACTTGCGGAACTCTATCGTACACTTCATGTGCCTCTATTTCGTAAGTTGTCCGTATGTATTGTCTTTTACTTTTAGTCATTATTTTTAATGTATCTTACTTATGTTGTTGTACTGCTATTTACTTCTTAGCAAGTATGTTTACACTTTTGTCGATTATGTGTTGTCACTGGATTTATATGCTTCATCCTTTCTGTATAGTCGCACCTCTTAATTATCACATCCTAACTTAACTTTGTTTGTGGAAACAAAGTGGGAAGAGTGGTGGGAGTCGTTCTCCCATGACAGTTTGAGAGGTAAAGGTGTTTACTTGTTTACGGGCTTACTTAGTTCTCTGAACTAAGGAACTTGTTCTATTTCACATGCAGTTCATACTTGTCACAGAAACCTGTTTAAAGAGTATGGAGAAGCTCAATATTGAAGAACATACTAATGGCTGAATTTGGTTTCAAGTTATCGGCTCCGAATCATAACAGGTATAATTACGATTCTCGTCATTTTTTCTATAGCTGCTAAAGTTATTGTTTAGCACTTATGCTTCCTTAGGGTCTTATAAATATTCATTTTACCTCATGGTATTAATTATGTTTAAGTTTAGTTTACTAAAACTATTAATCATATCTTGTGTTTTTATATGTGTGGGTTATTAACTTGAACTAGAATAATATTGTGATTCTCTTACAAGGGAAAAATTGCAAAACATGGAATATTGCATATTCCATGTTTACTAAGCGTCATCCTAGGGCTTAATTGTATTTGTATTAGGTTAAGGTTCTAACCTAAGATTCATATGTTAGAAGGTATTAAACATTGGGTACATGCCTTATATTAGTACATAAGTCTTGGGGTTGACTTAAGGCTAGCGCAGACCATATATGGACTCTACACTTTAAACCTTATTGTTGTAATAAATTAACCTTGCTATAGTGTATACGTTCTAATGTTTATGGTGATATAAAATAGGGTGGCAATATAACATAAGGTGGAACTATATGGTAACAGGGTTTAAGCCTAATGCATGGAGAGTGGTACTAATGATACCTTGCAACAAATATTGACTATGGAGAGTGGGTTTGATAATTCGTTAATGGACTCCATCTGGTGCATTCAATGCTCTTGGAAAAACATGACAACCCCAAGCTTAGGGCTTGTGCACACGATGGTTTTGTCATTTGCAAGGTTTGAGTTGGGGTTTTGTCTCACTCTGCACTAGGGAAATGGAGGCGACCTCCATTGTCACTCAGGTAAGATCCCGGTTGGTTTATCAACATTATTATAGTTGGAATTGGTACACTTGATCATTTTCATGCTTCTCACCCAATGCGTATTTGATTTTGGTTGCAGGTGACAAGGTAGTGAAAGTGGGGTGGCTCCATACTTTGCTGTTGGCTCCAAGTGTTTGCAACGTGGCTACGGTAAGCCTCTGAGCAAGCCTATACTTGCTACCTCTTGTCCCTATTGGGTAGACTGTGTTTGTATTTTTTGCTTGGTTGTGGTTTCAAGCTGTGGGTTTCTATTTCACCTCCAGGCTTAATATTACAGACTTGGGTTTTAATTAAATGTTGTAATGGATTTGGCCGTGGGTACAATCATTTTTCACTTAGGTCCGCGTATAAATTTTGGGTTGTAATTATAAATGGTTTGGTCCTTTGAGCCCTGGTCTACGCCATTGCTTACAATGGTGCCATAGGCCATTGGCATGCCTGTGTGGACTTGGTTTTGGTTTCAGAAAGGCCTGTGTTGAGACACTATGATTTACCCTACTGTGTATGGTGTATAAAATCTACATTTTTTATTATTATTATAAATGATCACTATCCTTTAGCTTACTGTGTGTGTAATGTATGTGCTATGTTAATGGTTTATTAAGGCAGTTTTGACACATTCATTCACCTTCGTTTGAGGTCTGTGTGTTGAGTATATTTTAATGGCTGTAATGGTGAAAAACATGGGTTTTAGAAGACCAAGCAATGAATGGCTTGATCCTTCCTCATCATAGCTGCGATAGTCTTGATGTTATTTCATTTCTTGCTTATCCTGTATTAGATAGTTTGATGGGTTGATTCATTGACAGAGTAGTTTTGTAGTAAAACCATACTGTGTAGTTTTATTTTGGCATGGCTGTAACTTAAGTGAATGCTATGCATAGAATCTATGGGTTATTTAATGTTATGATTCTGTGGGTTTTATAAAAGCCACGGTTATAATCCCACGATGGCATTCATTGTTATGTTTAGACTGTAAAAGGACTCTGTGTATTTAAAATGTTGGCCGAGGTTGTGCTGTAGCGAAATCATAGTTTGTCTTAATAGGATGGTAGTGTTTTATAAATTGTTTTCCACATATAGGTTATGTATAGCATGGTCGTAGAGTGTATTTGAACAAAACAACATAGGGTTTGACTCTATTCGGTTATTAAAGTGATGTGTTGTATTTTAATAAAAAAGGAGGCTAGGCTTGTATGCCCACAAGATTCGATTCCTGTTCCTGTTTGTAATACATGGGTTTATAATATGGTTTTGATGTTATTTAATAGGTTATGTGTAATGTGTTGATGAGTTATGAAATTTTGTTTAAGATGGAATAAATAGAACTATGGGTGTTTATATAATAAAACAAATGTTTGGTATTGGACCATGTGGATGGTCACGATGCCTTCCTTGTTTGGTTAATTATGATTATGTGTATTTAATGGAATGTTATGATATTTAATTTATACTTTGTTGAGACAGACCTTGAAGTTCTTAACGGTTTTCTATCTTAGATTTAGTTTCATCTGTTCTTATTTAATTTGTTTAGAATATTTAATTCTGTACTTTAGTTTATAAGTAGTATAACTAGTAGATAAATTATAAAACTATTTTAATATTGTTGTATATATATTTCTATATATTTAACCTATGCTTATGGACAAATTCTGAATTTAAAACAAGCCTCTCCTGACAAATGAAATATGTCAGCAGAGTAATGCAACCTGTAGAACAATTATATGCTAACTGGTAACAAAACCTAGCTATAGTAAGCATGCACCAAGCATGGGAATAATACAGAAATCAATTTAAAAGTACAAACCCTTGTAATGTAAAAACTTACAACCTAAGCTTAGTATTTAAAGAAAATACAAACCCTAGCAAATTTTGACGAGAGAATCCAAGACATAGGGTTAGGAAATGCATTGAAATCATTTTTACCTAATATTTCTATAAATTAATCTAGACAAATAGAATACAGTCTAGGGTTATGATTTAAGAAATGAAACCATAGGAGATATGGATAGAACCATCATTTCTAGGGTTAGAAATATACAAAGAAAGTTTACATAAAGCATCCAACATTTACCCGAGAAATGAACATAACATGCTAAGAACTCATCCCTGTAATTTTTATGAAGCTCCTTTAATGGATGTACCTGCACACTTTTTAAATAACCAACATTAACAATTTAAGACAGATCTCACCTCTGATTTTGATGACCAAATCACTTGAAAACTACCATGTTCCTCCCAACCATGACTCAGAACCGTACCTGGTTTTAATCCAGATCCCCTTCAGATGGACTCCAACATGCAAGTAGCTTAGAGCTCCTAAGGTAAGGTTTCCTATCTGGTGTATCATATTTAGATCAGTTCTCCCTTTCCTTCCAGGAAGTGTTTATTCAAGAATTTACTTGAGAGAAAACATGTAGAAAAATAACTCCTCTAATGATAGATCATAACCACAAGCCTTTACTTGGCTTGAGTATTTATAGATAGACTTTCGAGTCAAAGGGACAGTTAAATCAAGAAACATTGGTTTCTTGATTTAACCATTTTCAATTACTTTGGGTAATTAATAATATTTTAACTTAGGAACTTTCTACTAGTTCCTATTTGGACTTTCTTAAACATTATACTATTTATCAATATTTAATAATAAATAATAATTGATGGATATTCTCTTCTTTCTTTCATTTATTTATGTTATTAATATATTTAATTCTTTATCCATGCCATGTATAAAGTACATAATAATATAAAACTTTGTTAACATTTGTCTTTGAGCATCATATACCATGATCCATAGACTTAATGACACTTCTTCATTAAGGTCAAGTAGGTAGATGGTTTAGGTCTACTAGTCTAGGCAACTCTAAACATCCTTGCATGTTGGATTTCCCTCATATAAAGTGGTATCCCTTCAGTACTTTGATGAGAATAGAGAAATTCAAAGTTTCATTTAATCACTTATAAATAAGTATGATGAGATCAATATTTTTCTCGAGTCGTTTTCACTCGGAAGTTATTAAATTCTTTTCACTAACCTCTAGCACTTACCAGAGCCCATACTCAATGCTTTAACAGGGAATTACAATTCAGTGCAATCCCAGAGCTCCTCGCTCAACACTAGCATTAAGATGTACTTGTATGATACACCTAGGGATATAATGGCCAAGGATTCGATTCTCCAGAGCTTATGCTCAACATCAACATGGAAGGCTCTAGGGATTATGCTCAACACATCCAATTATATTTTCATGTGTTCCAGACCTTCTCGCCCAACACAAAGGTAAGTACTCATGTGCTCCAGAGCTTCTTGCTCAACACAATCATTAATCACTCAAGTGCTCCAGATCTCTTCACTCAACAGAAAACATCTCATCAATCATGTGCTTCACGGTCCATGCCCAACACAAACAAGCATATACATATATCATCAATAATTGTCTTACGCCCAATATATAAAACGAATCATCATGTTCATATGCAGTGGGGTCTTCGACCCAATATAAAAATAAAACATCAAGATAATAATCATAATCAATAGGCACATGCCTATAAATGTTAGGTTTGAAAATTCACGATATTACACTACTGAGAGTCAAGTGTAATTAGGGTTTATTTTCTAAATCAAGAGTTTTCTTGAGTATTTCTATTATTACACAATTACACAATCGCTTATATCGTCACAAGAACTAGAGTATTATGTTCATATAAATTAACCGTGGCAAGATCTCGATACCACTTCCATAAGGTCTCCATAAACCCTTTCCAAATGGCATATAAGAGTTTGAATATATTGAATGAAACTCACTTGAAAATTGCACCATAAAACATAGAGCGATGTAAACTTTACCAAATAATGTGGCCATGATTTACCAAATTTATGAATGGAGCAGCTTTCAACTAGGACTATTTTGAAATAGCAGATCCACAACAATGTAAACTTTACCAAATAATGTGGCAATGCTTTACCAAATATACGAATAGAGCATCTTTCAACTAGGACTAGGCCCTCACATCTTCAAGGTTTCAAATCTAGAGGTAGGGAATATGTATCTTTGTTGCTAAGTCTTGTTTCATATTTGAATAATTAATTATATGTGCTGAAAGTAACTCAAGAAATTTAATTGTAATGCATTGAACCGGGTGAATAAAGCCGAAAAGACGAATTGGGGAAAGCATTGCATAAAGCGAGATAAAGCCATGTTGTTCATTGGATGACTCACCATATTATTCATATTATTCTATGGTTTCTTATTATCCATATTATCCTATGGATTCTTTTTTATGCCGACAGCCCGTAAGATACTCCAAATGAGGTACTATTGGCATACAATCGACAAGGATGCTCAAGAGTATGTGTCATACTATGATGAATTCTATAGGTTGGGTAAACCCACAAAAAAGTATGAAATGCCTCTTCAACCTAAAATATCATTAGATCCATTGGATAAATGGGGATTTTACTTGATGGGACCACTTAAGCCACCTTCCAACAAAAATAAATGTATCCTAGTATGTATAGAATACCTCAACCAATGGGTAGAATTTAAAGATATTGCTAAATATTATGAGAATAGTGTGTCAAAGTTGTTCATAGAACAAATATTCACCATATTTGGGGTCCCCATAGAACTTGTCTCTAATCAAGGAACACAGTTCGAATCCTATCTGATTGAAGAGCTATTGGGAAGGAACAAAATAAAATATAGACACACTTCCTCCTATCACCCACAAGTAAATGGACAAGTGGAAGTCACAAATAGGGAGTTAGAGAAATTTTAACCAAAATAGTCCATTTACATAAAATAGATTGGGCTGATAGACTGAATGAAGTAGTTTGGGACTACAACAACATGGAAGACAACCATTGGATTTACTCTCAATGAAATGGCATATGGAAAAAAGGTTTTGTTATCCATTGAGTTTGAGATCAAAACATTGATAACAAGTGCTAAACGAGGCATGGAAATGTCCAATATTAAAAAATAATGCATTCTACAATTAAATTAGTTAGATGAATATTGACAAAAAAAATAAAAAAAATCACACATTAAAATTCTACAACAATAGAGCAAACAATTGTATGATAATAACATAAGGAAAGAGAAATTCAAACAAGGATATTAGGAATTATTATATCCCTCTAGATTCCAAAAGTTCAAAGGAAAGTTAATAGCTAGGTGGATAGGACCATACCAAATAGACACCATATATGATAATGGAGCTCAAGATAAGAACAATAGATGACCACTAATTTTCAATGTTGGCCAATGGGCATAGGTTGAAGATGCACACGAAACCACATTCTGAAAGAGAATTCACACAAAAATTATGTAATAAAAATGTTATGTTCATTAAGGAAAATAATGTCTTACAATTTAGCTGAATTCTTCTTTCATAAAAGAAAAAAAATGAATAAAAAGAAGAAATAAGGAGAAAAATGAAAAAAGGAAAACAAAAAGAGAAAACAAAAAAAGAAAAAAGAAAAGAAATATGTTATATATTCATTAAAAAAAAAGCATTATGTGAAAATCATTTCAGACATATTAATCTTAGTAATAATATTTCAAACATAGTTGTTACTAATTACAATCGAACTAAATTTCTCAACCACAAAGAGGCCGTCTGGTTGAACATTTAGATTGCACTTTTCATTTATGCTCCAAGACTAAAGTCAGAAATCCTTCCTCTGCTCTATTCTCTTTATTCTCGATGGATTTATTCACTCTCTTTGCCATCGTTTCTTCATAACTCTCTATTTCCGAAATGATATTTCAGCAGACTTTCCATGGTTGGTCTAATTCACTTTGAAAATGTTTTCACCTACGCTTCCTGTGCAGAAGCCGAGGCTATCATGGCTGCTATCTCCTTTTTCGAGATCATCTCCGATGTATCGAGGAGCTCCAATCGTTCTATTTGAAATGAACCCTCTCTCGCTACTTCACTCATCACTTCCTCCTTACATGGCCAAAACAGTGGCAGGTTAAACAAGTCCACCTTGTCCTCCTCGATCAATTCCTGCAACAATACATGGTATAACATTACTCGATCAATAAATCAATCAATTCAACCCCAAAAGCGCCAAAAACTTCCGTGGTGAAAGTACCTGAGATACCAAATCATTCAAACTGTTTTCCAACGACTCCCAAGATAAGCCAATGGAACCCTGTTCGGTTGGATCCCGTGACGTTCGAGCCATAAAGATAAAAAACATGCAGCCTCCCGCAACCATCTCCGCTGCTCGGGCTCTTAAAAACACGTTGAAATCCTTCTGAAATTGATGAAAATAAGCTTCTCCAACAGCAAGAGATGCTCCTGCCGAGATTTTACCTTTCTTCCATGCCAGTGAATTCTTATCTAAAAGCTCAGGGGGAACCTGATCATGTCCAAAAAAAGACAATACAATCAGTGGAGTTATACCATTATAAATGTTATAAGAAACACATGTAAACCCACCCCATATCAGAGCTAGGTTATATATGTTATCAAAACAATATACTTGAGAAAGCCAATGAAGAGTGAATGAAGTATGTCAATCATATTATAAAAAATAATACAATATATTAAAAAATTAAAAAAATAATATTTACAGAAATATATTTTTAAATAAATTGAAATTAAATACATAAAGAAACTTATACAATGTATTATATTACTTAACAATTAATAATAATCCTTTACTTTTCTTTAAAATTTTACTTTTCTGCTCCAAAATTTTTAAGAAAAACATTAATAAATCTCCATAATTGTGATTTATGAGTTACAATATTAGGAATGTTAGTATTGTGGAAAATATGTTGAACTTCAACAATGTTTGTGTTACGAAGAGAGAAAATTATTTCATACCATAACATTTTAGGATTGTCCAGCATCATGTTTCACTTTGGGGCTTATGAGAGTTATAGTAGTAGCCAAAACATATATATACTTTTGATCTTCTAGATGGGGTTGATCACTTTTTAATAATTTGTTAATTTTCTCTTATCCTCTAACTCTTTACTACACCACATATTATACTTAGATTTATATGTAATAATACTTTTAATATTATAGCTATTCTAGAAAACAACCTCTTCCTCAACTCCCCAATGATTTCACCATGACTTGGTATCTCTATGCCAACCTCACCTAAGTTGTAGGTGGTTTTGACCAGAGTAAGAATCAATTTTAGGAAGCCTCTTGTCTCCCATGTTGTTTATCTTCTTCTTGTTCATTATGTAACTAGTCATAGACATGTTCTCAATTATCGATGGAATCACTTCTATTAGGATGAGAGGATAGGGTGTATTTCCTTTAATTTTGATAAAATATGTTATAAATAACTTTTCAATTTGGGCTATTGTTCTTCGTTATTATGTAGAGACGTTGCAACCTGAGACTTCACAACCATATAGTAACTAGAGTGATGAGAGTCTTAGGTAGAACTTTCTTCTTATCCTAAATCTAGAGGTCTACTGATTTACAATTATTTTCAAGCTCAGAATAGTATTTCTGCGCTTTATTAATACTTTTCACAATTTTATAGTTCTAGTTAATCGAATGTTGATGATTTATTATGAGATAATTATATGAACTCATTTTCCTCTTGAGTTTTTTTTATCGTATATGAGATTATGATAAGTGATCTTTGAGATTTAATTATCACTGAGAATTTTCAGTTGCTTGTTGAGATCATGAGGACTCTTCGCCGTAAGAACAATATATCTCCATTAGAGAAGAAGGGTGATTACCATACAAGTGAAAATCATGCTAGTACAACCCGTCTCTTATAAACAACCTTCTAGTTTATGGATGTAAATACCAAAACATGTTGCAGATATGGGACAACCTTGCTTGTGTCTTATTCTTAAACATCACAATAACTTTCATGTACAAACCTATTGCAATAACTATCAACTCAAAAGGGGATTTTAGTTCTTCTAATCTATTTGAGGGGTTACTTCTAGGCATTGGGACACAAGCTTTTCTAAAGTCAAGAAAGCAACAAAAAATATTAATTTTTTTAATGCAACACTCCTTAGCAATGATTCTAAGAGTAACAAGGTGTCCCATAGTCCAATTACAACCATGAAATCCTACATGGCATTTAACTCTTTTTCCATGACCTTCTAGCCATATGTTGAGTTTATTTACTAGAATGATTTGATATATTTTTGCTGAAGAGGGATAGTCATAATGTCCTAGAATTAAATGGATTGACATTATATCCAATTTTAAAATAATTTCCTAGCAATCTCGAAACCATCCAACAATTCTTCTCAAAATTCAAATCCCTTTTCATGCAGTGAATGCAGTGTGGGATTGACAAGAAGGAAGACCAAGTGGTGCTCTCAATTCTAAGCAAACTTGGTGTTATAACTGATTTTACCACACCTGGTTGATCACACATTTATGGCCTTTTCTATCCCTCTGCAAACTCTTAGGACTCCATAGACTTCTATTATACTTTGATGTTCCAAGATCATCCCAAAAAATTGCGTGTTTATACCTACAGGCTACTTTTAAAGAAACACTCGGGTGTATATGTGTAGTGTCCCTCTTAGCCCTTGTTGCCACTAAGTGTGGAAAAAGGGGAAAGTTTCATTTTTTATTACTACAAATGGGTCCGACCTGTTAGTGGAAAACTTTACAAGAGATTTCATATTTAATATGTTAGAACCATGTGCATAAAAAAAACAATCATTTTAAGAATTACTTGTTAGAGTAATTCACAACATGTCATCTTCATAATGCCCTGAAAAATGACTTGATAAGCAATCCATAAAATAGTAAGTTACTAGTGACAATTCTATTATCTTTTACAGTATTATCTTCCATCGGCACCACAGGATCACATGTATAGAAGGTTCCATGAAGAGAGTGAAAGATTTAGACACAAATAGAACGTCTTGAAGCGAAAACACGATTCTTATAACTTGTTATCCTTATAAGTGCAACTACCCTACCTATGAAAAGGGCTTTGGGTGCAATAGCCAAAGATGATCAGACCAAGATACTTCAATCTATGCATCATAACGAGGACCTAGAAGTGATAGAAGTTGTCTTACTTAGAAAAGAGAAATTCTTGTGCCAGATAAATCCATGAAGGTTTTTAGCCTAATACTTGTAATAATTTAGCATTAGTGTAGTATCAACCATAAGAAAGAAAAATTTAGTATTTATCGTCCAATCAGCATAAGCCTTATTAGCAAGGATCTGCCCACTTCTCCAATTGCCACTTCTTATTTCTGATCCAGTTTTCTACATGCCAAAATACAGAAAAAAGGGCCACTTAAAGGATGACATTAAGATACACCCTTATGTCTTATGCAAGTTCATGAAGGATTCATCTGAGTTCTTATTTCCCCCTTATCTTGACTCTTAGTTATTAAAACTTCAACCAGAAAGGAAAAAAACTGTTATAACATAAACCAAGGGTTACCATTATTGTCTAACAGCCTACCAGCACTGTCCTTGTTTATATTCAAGCATTGTTGGTCTCCTTTTAATAAGCTCCCTTAATAAATTCCGGTGCCACATATGTAGACAAAATTGCAGGAAGGGTCTGGGAGCCCTTTTGTGTATAGTTATTTCAAAAGAATACGATACCGGATCATTTCATACAGATAAGGAAGTACATAATACAAGAACCAATTAATGTAATGAAACATACTTCATTTTCCTGGTAACAATCATTTTCAATTAATGCAACGAAACAGACTTTATTTTCCTCGTAAGAATCATTTTCAAAGGTGTTATATATAAAATTCAATCCATTTGCAATAGTATCATTTATACAGAAATAAAATTGAGAGAGTAAACATTCAGGCGCATGAAAAAGGAGACAGACAAGGATGTACATGGTTCACCCCAACCTTGGGGCTACGTCCACCAAACCATTCAGATTTTCTATTAAATTCTTCATCATGGTTACAAAAGTACATTCTGATACCACATCGTTTCCAAAGTATCGAGGTCTAACTAGGACATGAGTAACAGGCTATAACATTCATCCCAAATATATGAATACGGCCTACATCTACTTTTTTCCAATTTTTCTTCGAACCGTTAACATAATACAGTCCTCATGAAACATTAAAAGCATTAATATTACAAAACAAGATCTTGCTAAAATGTGCTGTTTAACATGGGCATTCATAAGACAATAATTCTCAGGATGATGTTTTCACCCTTCCGAGTGCCCAAGGTATTTAAGCATTTGGTAAACTTACTGTGGAATCTAAAACCTAAAATGTGGCTAGCCGGTCCAGAACCAAATCATCAAACATAATACAACCATTTCATGAATTTCCTATATATATAATATATAGGAAAATCATGTTAAAACCCTCTTCACTCATGTTGCAAAGTGTGTTATCACTTTCGTTCCCAAGAGAGCCTACTGTGAATTTTGCTTTGAAATAAGCCTCACTTTCAATATGGGTGGATGTCAGCTACCCATCGCATATTGAACTCTCATCAATATAAAATAAAATTTGTCTCTTCACACAACTGAAGGCTACGAACTCAATTCTAATTCAAATCCGTTTTCAACATTGTCACGGTTATGTCAAGGAAAATATAGTTCGCATAGCCTATTTCTTTAAAATCATATTATCATTACATAAAAAGATGTAAATGTTTTAGGATACTAATAAATCCTTGAGTATAACTCATTTGTAAGACAAAATAATCAAACATAATGGCAATACTAATCCTTTAAATCTACCTTTTATATGTACGGTAGATCCTCTTTAGAATTTCGTACCAACATAATAATAATAATAGATTCCATTTAAACGAACTAGCATAAGTAGGTAGTATAACTAATTATTACCATTTATAAGAGATATGAAACGTAAAGGAATATTCTAAGATCATATATACAGTCCCCGTCCTCAACAAACTCCAGAGACATAGATAAGAATTAATACTCTGCAATAAATCAGTCCATGAGTATTTACATTCTATAAAAGGAATATAGTCGGCCCAAAATAATTGCCTTTTCCTGTCCATCCTTTTTGGTGGACGCCGATAATGCAAGTCATGTTTAGCTTCTTAAAGCTGCTCTCTATTACCTGATTTTAACCTACTGGCAAACTAATGCCACTTGCATGACCCTTACGAAAAAAATTTGGCAGTTATTGGGTAGGAACCACCTACTGGCTCAAGAAGGGTTTAAGAGGCTGTTAACAGCTCGATTGAACCTTCCATGAGGTAAATATTTGCCATAACGGCATCATGATGCCTGATTTAGATGGCATACAAAGAAATATTTGGACAAAGCGAGGGTTGAGTAGAAGGTTTAAATGCGTTGAAAGTGCTGAGGGTTCAACACAGTATTTAAAAGATATTGGTCCTTCTGCAAAAGGACAAGCATTGCCAACCAAACCATTCCAGGTAAGAGTTCTCTTTCTACTAAACAAGATTCGTAACAGTGCTAAGTTTAATTACAGGTTTTCCCGTAGAGAAGGATCAACAAGGTCATGCCCCATCACTCATATGCAGAACTCTGTAACCACCAACTGTCCTACTTAGTAAAACTTATCAGCGCAGAGTAGAAAATCAGCAGTGAGGCAGATACTACCTTATCTCACCATGCAGGGACTGGTAAAAGAAAGAAACTAGATTCGCTAAAGGATGGCTTCTTCCTCTCAACAGGCAGGAGAACGACCATGATCACTAATGTGAATAACTGGCTTACGCAGGTGTGGGTATTTACTCAGGACATCGCTTCAAAATCACGTTTCCAACGTGCGAAGGACCGGGAACATATTCCAGTGCAAACATCACTACTACATACTTTAAACGATCGACCAGGAACATATTTCGGTATTCAGTGGTTACGCCACTATTATAGGATTCAAACGATGGACCAGGAATATCTTTCAGTGCAGACATGGGTGCATCTCAGGTCCATACAAAATTAATAAAAAGAAACAATTTCAGGATGCTCGGAAACCCATAATTAACAAGTCAAGCAACCCTGGCAATTTGGGGCGAATACAGACTGGCCATATTATCTAAATTGAAAACAAAAAGAGCCGAGTCATACCAGATTCATGGTGTAAGATTTGCAGCAAAGATATTTCCACTCAAATCGAAAATGGTCGAGAAGGTGTGCTTCTTCTCTTGTAAAAGAAATATTCCTTCCGTTGACAGGTAGCGTATCCCTCTATAATGGAAAGCAGAGAGCCTTCCCCAATGCTAGCCGAGCTCTTCCTTAGAGCATATAGATGCCTTCTAGGAGGATGCGAAGCCCTTTTTATTTCTTTCCCCGCCCCCCACCTAACAACTCCACAGGGAGGATTTATTCTCCTGCCCCGCCCTAGCGCTTCCAGGATTAGTGCTTAAGGATTCCTCGGATGCTGCCACAATGGGCGTTCAGTCAAGGCTAGTAATTACAACCTCCAAAATTGGCGACCATAAGATAGGGCATTCATGACCAACTTATATTAGCTACAAGTCAGCAATAAATCCTCTTCAATATTCTACGCTAGTCTAGGCGTTTCAATAACACGCCTCCACGGTTAACTTGTTATATCCTGAGGTGAAATAAATTGGTGTTGATATTTTTCCACCAATATATATAATCATAAACCATAATTCTTTGCTATCATTTTTCTTTTTTGTTCTTCACAATATATATATATATATATATATATATATATTTCCACATACAATACATGTATGTGTGTGAGGTTCCTCTCACCATTATATGTACACTATATATCTCAAATATACATGTCTCCAATAAATATATATATAGCTATATATTTATATATAAAGTTCCATTATTATATGTATGTTCTTACATATAATGTTTTTCATTGTTATAATAATGTTAGAATGTCTCAAGTTCCCTTGATTAACTTGTAGTGGGAGTAGCCTCATTCTGGTGAGGGTTTTCTATTCCTTATGGTCGCATTTATGGTTTATTTCTATTTGTTTTTTTCAAGTTGTAGTCGCTCTTAGGTCTTCAAGGTGGGAGGGGGATCATACAATATGCAACTTTTGACCTCAAATCCATGTACAACGGGATGTGTGCAAAAGGAAAAATATTTTTGGAGTTTTCCTCATATGAGTTTGATTAATTTGTCTCTTGGACTTCCATATGCCTTGAGAACACTCGGATTCGACCCTCCATTACCTCTTTGGAGCACTATATATTGAGCCTCTTGGATTCACCCCCAACTCGCACCCAAATCCTTGAATTCGAATCGCAGCCAAATCCTTCGATTTGGCGGTCGCAACTATTCAATTTTGAGATTTTGAACTCCCAAATAAGCAAGTATGAAAAACTTGACAATGATGGCGACGCTGGCAGATGATGAATCGTTTCATCACAGAGTTGCAGTAGTTCTTGAATGCCTAGTTTCACTCTTAAGATTTTTTAAGAGTTGTGAGAGGTACTTTGAGGTAATTTGATCAACTAGATTAGGGTTAATGATATAGTTATAGTATTTCAGTTTTTTTAGTAGTAAATATTAATTGTATCACTCTTATTTTTATGTAATAATGGTTTTAATGTTATTAATATTTTGCAAAAGGAGTTTTTTATCAAATTTTTAATCGTTTAATCATGATATGATGTTTTTATGTCAACCTAGCTTGAGACGAGAGAGGATTTCGATAAAATTTAAAGCAGGTTTAGGAAGTCTATGGTGTCCCATATTATGTATCCTATGTATGTTTATATATGAGGTGCCTAGTTATAGCCAAGCTTTGTATATGGGAGAAACCCACTTCTATGAAGAGATAGGATAGGGTATATTTCTTTTAGTTTTAAGGTCATGGGTTATAAAATATTTTTGGATTTGCACAATTTTTCTCCAATATTCTTACATAATTTTTTTCCAATATTCTTTAAAAATACTGCAACCCAAAACTTCAAAACTATATAAGAAAAATACTATGATAAAAGTTTCAAAACAAAGTTTTATTTCAACTCACAAAGATGATCAATTACAATTAACAAATAGTTTTTATAGCTACCATGTTTTAGATAAAATTCTGTTAGAATTGTTAAAATGATACATACACATTATTGAAATTGCATACTTCGAATTTCTGAGATTGAATGTGTTGAACCTATCTCTAAAATTGAAAATCCAATTTAAATAATAACCATTCTTAAAATCATTAAAAAGAAATTGTCACCAACAAAATCGTTGCCCATAAAATTAACTCAAAAATGTCCAAAACCTTGAACAATTTCTTTCTTTTTGACAAAACGGTTATAATATTAATTAAGGGGTTACAAATTCTGAGTTATAAAAACTCACAATGAACTTAGTCAAGATAGTCTAGATAACACTCTTGACCGTTCAGTTCCCTCGAAAATATGATAGAATTATAGATGCTTGAATTCCTTTGACAGGGAAAGAATTCTTTATTCTAGATGCTTGAATGTCGTTGACAGGGAATGAATTCTTTATGCTATTAAGTCTATTTATGGTCTATTTGGCTAAGACGAATCTTCCTATATCACTGCATTATTGAGCCGAGAGGCTCTCTACAGCCCAGTATGGGGTAGATCTTGTAACGTTACGTAACGTTGTCACGTTACGTAACGTTACATAATGTTATGTCGGCTATTAAAAAAAAATAGAAAAAAAAATTAGAAGTAAAGTTACAATGTTATGTCGGCTAAAAAAATAGAAAATTAGAAGAAAAAAAAACAACAACTATATAAATCGCGTCTCAGCAGATGAGTTACCTAATCGCGTCTCGCAGATGAGTTACCTAATCGCGTCTCAGCAGAGCTCTGATCTTCTGAAAATCATGGAGGCGCTTCTTCTTGCTGTAGAGAAGTCGTGAACCAGTGACTGTAGAGAAGTCGGGAACGCCTGACTCCTCCTCTTGAACCCGTGACTGCAAATCGTGAGTATATTATATTTAAACCTTCATATAATATTCCAATATACATTGATCTATTGTTTTTGTTTTAAATTATCATAATTCCAAAAGCAATATATATGCAGCACTAGTAGAAAGCGAGATTTTACAGTATCATAATAAAAATTCATAGAAATAGAAACCAAAACTTAAAGCACCCACTTAGAGGGAATCGAGAAGCCAATTGCCTTATGTTTTTCTGAAAAGAAAAAGTGAAAGGTCAGCAGGGATATGGTTTCAAACACTCAAGTAGAAGCTTTCTGTGAGTTTTGGTATATAGATTTTATTCCAATTAGTAATTGTATTTCAAATCTGCAGTCCTAAGAAGGTTTACGAAACAATATGCTCTGTTATGCGGGGGACGTCACAATGATGATGTCACTATGGGAGGGGGTATATATATAAAAGGCAGTGAGTTGAATTAGGAAGCTTATCTTATTTGAATCCGGTCTCGCTTATCTCCTTAGGATACCCTTCGTATCTGTAAAGCCATATCGAGTTCATATGCGAGAAGCAACAGTGGAGTAATCTGGAATCCAGACTATAAATCCTTGGCAGCAGAGTGGACGATTGTTTCGAATAAAAATTAGATTTTGATGGATATAAAGAATTGAGGTGGCCGTAAGGGATAATGAGATTGGAAATATCAATCATAATAAAATCATACAGGAAACGGGATGCGTCTCTGCTTTTGTGAATGTGTGGATAAGTATGGGCTCCGCAATCTAAAAAAGGAGATAGATTAAGCACATGGACGATAGATATACGACATAGTAGGTTTGATGCTCACTTTTTATACCCTTCAGTCACCCACCGTCGACCTGACCTTTTTTGGAGGGAAAAAAAAACCTTTTATTATAAACGCCGTGTTAATAATTACATATACCGCCGACCTGATATTATACATAATATCACAAGTTTCAGATACAATGTAATGTAAAACGAGCACAGAGGGCAAACATTCTATAACTATAAAGTATAAAGTCGTGTATATTGTTTATTGATATTATTTAGCTCTCAATTATTCAAGTAACAGGTACAGTAACAGTGGTAATAACAACAACAATAATAACACAATTTTTTTAAGAAAAAAAAATGATTAATGTGTAAAATATATGTTTATAAATTATTTAAACCAGCGTAGATTCAAATCCTAGGTTCTATCAAGCGCTGAGAGGGATCAAATCTCTCTAGATGCAAACCTCTTCTCAGGTATTGCACTCAAGGAGGTTTGCACCACAGGAGATTTGATCCCTCTCGGCTCTTGATAGAGTCTAAGCTGGTATTACTACATTACATTATATTACTACATTGCTTCAGAATTGGAAATAGAAAAATCATATATATTGACAACTTCATGCATTATATTACTACATTGCATTATATTACTATATGGCTTCATAATAGGAAATAGAAAAATCATATATATTGACAGCTTCATGTTTCACGCTA
Organism: Pseudotsuga menziesii; assembly: GCA_001517045.1. Classification (NCBI taxonomy): domain Eukaryota; kingdom Viridiplantae; phylum Streptophyta; class Pinopsida; order Pinales; family Pinaceae; genus Pseudotsuga; species Pseudotsuga menziesii. The sequence continues at coordinate 344,085 of LPNX010897669.1, forward strand.
GGCTAAAAATTGCACCATATAATTTGATTTCGAAACCAATATTAATTTATAATGTGTTTGACTTTTAAATAAGTAAGAGACCAATATTAATTAATAATATATTTAACTTTTAAATAAGTAAGAGAAAAAATAGATCGAAGGAAGAGATTCTTATTGATTTAAACATGTTAATCATATAAAAAATATTATTAAAAATAAATAAATTAATACTTGGAGAAATATTTTTTTAAATAAATTTAAATAAATATAAATAAATCTAGAAAACGAATTATATTACTTAAGATTAATAAGATAAAAATGAATTATATTATGAAATAAAATAAATATAAATAATATATTTAAAAAAATATTGAGGATGATGATAATTAATTTTGATGTATATTACCTTAAAGAGGTGTTGCAGCTGCAACTTTTCTCCCTAAATTTATTAAATTTTGGGCCCCTCCTTATCATTTAAAGTTGTTTGATCTCGTGAGGTATTGATTTAACTTTGGTTGATTCTGAATATTAGATTGCGGCTTGTTTTCAGAGATCGTTTGTGTTTAATTTTCGTGTCGGATCGAGGGTGTGAAGTTGGAGAAGTCAAATCTTTGTCCTTTAAGGCCGCATTTTCGCAGGAAGAATGACTCTAGCTGTTGCTGATCCTTAACTGTTCAAAACACTTAATTTTTCTTGAATCGAGCGTCTTTTTATGTTGAATCGGAAGCTCCAATCCTTCTCCCTTCTGCTGTTGCAGCTGCCAAAGCGGCTTGGCGTCTGAAGTATCTTTAGCCTGCGTCGAGTATCTTTAGCCTTCTCTTGTCCGTCGTTGCAGCCAGGAAAGTCTTTCCACGTCCGATGCCAAAGATTTCCGACTGCTGATTTATAACCTTCCCTCCCAAGGATTAATCGAGACTCTATCCGGATGCACCTGGCTATTTTCTTGTGGATTGACCGTTCCGAGTAGATAATTTTAATGTTTAAAATCCCATTCCAATGAATGATGCACCGTAATTGTTTGCAGGAGGAATTCGATGGACTGTTGAAGCGACCCGGAGTGAAGGCTTAGCTTGGTCAAATCGAAACCGGCAGGGTCACAAAAAAGGACAAAACAAGAAAACAACAGAGGCACAGACTAGGAAGACCTATCAGTTATTGATCAGGAGATGAACGCTCACAGAAAAGAATTGGGAAGACAAAACGGCCAGAAGAGGAAGCTGAAACGTTTGGAGAGACTGGAAAGTTAGACGTTGGGGGATCCCTAACGATCGGGGGTGTAGTTTAAATACTGTGAATATAGGACTGATGAAAAGGGGGCTTTTTCCCTGGAAAAATTTCTAAAATCTTTTGCTTGTAAGAGGAACTATTTCGTTTTACAGTCAGAAAGTGCAACTTTTTCCTACTGGAGAGAGAGAAATGTGGAATGTATCAATGCGACTAAATGAATAATGTTGAAGAGGAACTATTTCATTTTCAGTTGTGTTTCATTTACTGTGAGAATATTTAACTTCCTGAACCTATGCTCTTGTTGAGTGTTCTTCAGTATCTTTTGGGATGTCTTCCACTGTGAGTAATAAATGTTGTTCATAAAATAATCGGCTGTCTCATTGTTTAAATATCTGTAATTGTTCATGTGTCTTGAATGAAGTATCAGCTATCTGTAACTCTTTATAATGCACGTACAAAATGTATTACTCACCAATGAATGATAACTCTGCTCGCTAGGGATAGTTTAGGTATTTAGTTTAAGTTTGTGTTGTATGTGTTTTTTGGTGCTTGCGAAACTTAAGACGAGAGGTAAGAACCTGCACATCACATTGTGACTGTTCCTTGCATCTTTAGCACCCTGCATTGTTAGTTAGGCACTTGCATATCATACATTAAGTAAAAAATACAAAAACTCAGTGGACCGAGCTGCAACCGGTAAAACCTTTTGTTTTGTTACTTTGACCTACGATAGCCGGACCGCAAACCGGACGGATTCCCTATACCAAACAGTCAACGGGCTAGTTGGGAACGTTGATTGGGGAGAATCCCTTACTGTTGTTGGCTGCAATTTTCGGGGCCCCTATAGTTTTGGCGCTAGAAGGAGGGCCGCCAGTGCATGGCTGACCGAGGAAACCCGTTTTCCTGAGAATATTCCACCAGTAACAGTTCTGAAAGCAGTGGGATCCGTAATCCGATTCCGGAAGAAAAAGAACATCTATATTTTGTTGGTAACGAAATTGTTAATGATCTGAGAAGGCATACCAGGGCATACGTAAAAAATATTGGAGGATTGCCAATCATCCCTGAATTATTCGGAAGAGAGTATAAAAATAAAGATCGTCCTGTAACAGAGGACTCAGTGTTGGTGGGAGACTGGGAAGAGCTGGTGGAATCTGCTTTACAAGAGGTTGTACTACCTTTGAACCAAGAAGGCCCAGAGACCCCTCACAGTTCTCCTGCTCATACTCTAGTTGGTTCACCTCCTTACTCCCCACACAGACTCATGGCAGGAGTAAATGCTAATCCACCACCTAACCCACCTAATCCGCCTCCTGCATGGAGAGCCAGATCACCATTAAATTTTACACCTCCTTTACATGACCTACCGTAATCCTTTGACAAAATGTTGCCCAAGTTTGATCCCAATGAGAAAATACTAGTCGATGCTCACCTACAAAGCTTTTACTTGGAAATTGAGGGATTAAGGGCTGGAGAACATGAAGACGTGGTCTGCAGATTGTTCCCGCATACCCTTAAGGGAGCCGCAGCGTCATGGTACTTTGGATTGCCGGCTAACTCTATCCCTGATTGGAATACCTTCGAAACAATGTTCAGAAGTAAGTATGCAACTCAAAAAACTCACGCAGCTCTCATGAAAGGGCTTTGCGCGTTGAAGAAAGAAAGAAAAGAAAAAGTGCACAGTTTCACTCAAAGGTTTGCAGCATATCTGAAGAACTTCTCTGAAACAGATAAGCCTTCAGACAAAGTTCTTATTGAATACTATACTTCAACTTTAGGCCCTGATTTGGCCATGTTTACCAAAGGTAGGGCCAAGCCTACTCTGACAGAAACCTATGAAGAAGCAGAAGTGGTGGAAGCTGAAAGAGAGAGCATTGAAGACTATCCAGAACAGTTTGGAGAGAAAGGTACATGAAGAAAAACCTTATTGTTTGCCAAGCCTAAGGAAGAAAAGTCCCCAGATTTGGAAAATATGGCCAAAATGATGCAGAAGATTTCCAATAAAATCATAGATATGGAGAAAGAAAAGGAAGCACAAAAGTTTTATAAGCCATATTATAAGAAAAGAGAGGATAACCACCATTCTCATCCGCCTCCTCAGAATACTGCATCTATGAACTTAACAGAGGTGGGCTTGGATAATTTTTGCACATTCCACCAACAGCCACATTCTAAGAAGAATTGTCTGCAGTGGATAAATTCGATGACGTTGGTCATGAATCAGCTGTTAGATTCTAGATTGACAGAAGAGGGAAATGAGGAAAGAAAGGAAAATTCTGCTTCCATGTCTACTCAAGAACATGAAGAGGAAGCCTTGGATTTATGGAATTCTATCTCACTGTTTGATGCTGAAGAATAAAAGACTCAGGGGTGTAAAGGCGTTATGGAAACCAACGTAGCCATGAGGAGCCAAGGGACGGTTAGGGAAGACAATCTTATACTCCCAAATATTAAGAGGCTGTAGAGAAATGTTAGGAAGAGATTTCAAGAGAAATCATTGGCTGATAAAATTCTAGAATTCATTGTCACCAGCCAAGATCCTAGGCAGAGTGACATGTCGGCCAACCCCAGTGAAGAAAATGATGGAAAACCCCATCCCATTGAGCAGCCGATGGATTATGACATTGTGGAAGATTTAAAGAAGATAAAAGCAACTGTTCCACTTTTCAAAATGTGTAAAGTGCCTCAGCAAAAGGAAAGACTGTTGAAAGTGCTTGAAACATCGGATGAGAAGCTGCCCGCGAGCAACCAACCTCAGGAAGAGGAAGAAATTGGAGAAACCAGCGTTGGAGGTAAGTCTAAAAGCAAACATCCACCTTTTGCTCCTCACATTTGAAATTTTCAATCATAATGTACATAACTGCTTGGTAGACTCAGGGGCGTCAGTAAATGTTATGCCCATATCAGTCTGTAGAAAGATCAATGGGAAGCCTAAGCCGTCCACGTGGAGGGTGGTTCAATTGGATAGAATGGATGTGAAGGTGATTGGTGAGCTGGAAGATGTCCTAGTCTGTCTGGCATCTAATGATAAAGTGTGCCAAGTTATTAACATCGTGGTGGTTGATATACCAGATTCTTACGGTCTCATCCTAAGCAGAGATTGGTCGGCCAAATTAAATGGATATTTCGCCTCAGATTGGTTGCATCTATGGTTTCCATAAAAAGGAAGTCCGAACCAGATCAATATTTTAAGAGAACCTCACATGAAACACAATGTTACTCAACTAGAGGAGAAGAACGTACTAGTGGATTCTGTATTGGGAAACTATTTTATTGAGTTGGAACCAGGTAATTACCAAGAAGAAGAATCCAACAACACATCTGATACCCAGCCTGATCTCCTTCGATTCTCACAGGCTGATGAGATTGACTGTAAAATAGTAGACTTAGTAGTAGGAGTAGATTCATTTCCAGTAGTTAATGAGTTTTGGACTTTATTTTTCGATGGCTCTAAGACATTGGAAGGGTTAGGGGCTGGCTGTGTCCTGATTGACCCACAGAAGAATAAACATTTCCTTTCATGTAGATTAGAGTTTGAGTGTACTAATAATACAGCTGAATACGAAGCACTGGTGCAGGGACTAAAGAAGGCAATTGAATTAAAGGTAAGTAATCTAAAAGTTTTTGGGGATTCTGAAATTATTGTAAAACAAATTCGGAATCAGATACATTGTATCTCTCCCCACTTAAAATATTACCAGAATGAGGTATGGGATTTGCTGAAATATTTTAATGCATTTAACATTATTCCAATTCCAAGAATAAAGAACGCAGCGGCTGATCTATTGGCCACATCAGCCGCTAGAATCGTACCCACTAATAATCGATGTTCTGTTGAACTGCTTTTCAGGCCCTCTATACCTGATATGATTATGAACCTACGAGTGTTCGATGATGACCAACAGATCATAGAATGTTTAACGAATGATGAGGTGTTTAAAGGAGTGATCATAGACGATGAATAGCATCAAGTTAAGATGAAATACGATAATTTCATTCCTAAAGGAGCCAGAACGTTGGAAAAAATGTTCGATTTAAATGAAAAATTCAAAAGACCACCCAACGTAAAGACACACAGCTCATTGCTACAGTTCGAACTGATAAATTTGGGAACTGAAATGGTTCCTAAGTTCGTGAATCTCGGCAAATGTTGTTCGCCAACAGAAAGAGACAAATTCATCGGTCTATTTAAACAATATAAAGATGTTTTCGCATGGACATACGAAGACTTGAAAACATATGACACGAGCATCATCAAGCATGTCGTTCCCATTAAAGCAGGCATCAAGCCATATCAGCAACCACTAAGAAAAATGCATCCAAAATTGGAACCGTTGATTCAGAGCGAAGTAAAGAAATTATTGGATGCTCGAATCATCTTCAAAGTCAGACATTCTGAGTGGGTATCAAATCTGGTACCAGTAAGGAAAAAGTCTTGAGAAATCAGACTCTGCGTGGATTTCAGGAACCTAAACCGTGCGTCAGACAAAGATAACTATCCCGTGCCACCCATGGAGCAGCTGCTACAAATGGTTTCGGGTTCTGAATTGTTTTCCTTATTATATGGCTTCTCTGGCTACAGTCAAGTGCTGGTAGCCGAAGAGGACAAGTTAAAGACAATGTTTAGAACCAAGTGGGGAACCTTTGCCTACAGAAGGATGCCTTTTGGGCTTATAAATGTTGGGGCAACATTTCATAGGGCTATGGACATAGCTTTCTGCGGGCTGATTGGACGAAGCGCTGTAGTATACCTTGATGATATTACAATATTCTCGAAGAGAAGGGGAGAACATGCATTTCACTTAAGGCAAATTTTCGAACGCTATCGTAAGTATGGTATTTCCCTCAATCCTAAGAAATGTGTGTTCGCTGTCGTGGAAGGCAAGTTGCTGGGTCACATAGTTTCAAAGCAAGGGATCTCCATTGATCCAGAAAGAATTAAGGCTATTGAACAAATCCCCTTACCCCATAATAAAAAAGAGATGCAATCCTTCATGGGAACCATAAATTTTGTACGAAGGTTTGTGCCCGATTTCGCCCAGACTGTTAAGCCGTTGCAGCAGATGGTCAAGCAGAATGCACAATTCAAGTGGACTGAAATCGAGAAGAATGCTTTCAGCAAAATTAAGACTGTTGTTGCACATGCACCCTCCTTGAAAAGTCCAGATTTTGATAAAGACTTTATTTTATATACTTTTGCATCCGATGATTCACTGGCAGCTGTGCTCGCCCAAAAGGAAGAATTGGGGGATGAATTCCCAATCTCCTTTATGAGTACTGGTCTACAAGGGGCTGAATTAAACTACCCAGCTTTTGATAAGCAAGCTTACGCAGTATTTAAGGCAGTGAAGCAATTCAAGCCTTATATATTAAAAAATCGAACGAAGGTAATAGTCCCCTACCCAGTGGTAAGATCCCTTCTCATATAGAAAGAGTTAGGAGAAAGAAGGGGCAACTGGGTAATAGCTCTTCAAGAAGACGATCTTGAATTCAAACCAGCCTCTATAGTTAAAGGACAAGGATTGTGCAAGCTGATGACTGAAAGTGGGAACAATGAAGAGCAAGCATGGGAGGATGAGGCTGAATTACATGTAATGGAGGTATGTCCTTTGTTTACAGCTCCCGAGTCTTGGTATAGAGACCTTGTGCATTACCTGCAGTCAGGGCTATTTCCAGAACATTGGAATTCCAAGCAAAGAATAGTGTTGCGTCCTAAATCAGCCTCCTATCAACTTGTTGAAGGAGTATTATTCAGAAAGAATTATGACGGGGTTCTCCTCAGATGCTTAGAAAAAGAAGATGCAAAGAAAGTAATGTTAGAATTGCATGACGGTCTTGCTAGGGGACATTATTCAGGAGACACTACAGCCCACAAAATCCTCAGAGCTGGTTACTATTGGCCTACACTCTTCAAGGATGCACATGCACATGTCAGGAAATGTGATATTTTCCAAAGGTGTGGTGGAAGACAGCCTAGAGCAGCAGCACCCCTAAAGCCTGTGATGATCACGGAACCATTCGAGCAATGGGGGCTAGATATTATTGGAGAAATAAAACCGAATTCTTCTCTCAAACATAAATACATTCTGACTGCAACTGATTATTTCACTCGCTGGGTCGAAGCTGTCCCGTTGCGCAAGAGAAATGAAGACGAAGTCATCAGCTTTCTGCAAGATCATATCATGACCAGGTTTGGAGTTCCAATTTCGTTAGTTTTTTATAATGCTAAATACTTTTCATCAATTAAATTAACTGCTTTTGCTCATGATAAAGGAATAAAATTGCATTATTCTGCTAACTACTACCCACAAGGGAATGGCCTGGCTGAATCCTCTAATAAAAATCTGATTAGAATCCTAAATAACACTATAATAGAAAACCAAAGGAGTTGGCACTCGGCACTACCAAACGCCCTGTGGGATGATAGAGTCACCCCCAAGTCTACAATAGGAGTGTCTCCTTATACCCTTGTCTATGGAAAAGAAGCCATTCTTCCTCCCAACATCATGCTACCATCTTCCATACTAGCCCAAGAGTCTAGAGTGTCTGATGATGAAGTTTTACAGATAAGAATATATAATCTCCTAAATGTAGAAGAAGCTAGATCTAAAGCCAAAGAACACTTTAAACGACAACAAGAGTCAGTTAAGAGATGGTTCGACAAGCATAAAGCCGGGACAAAAGACTTTGAAGTAGGAGACTTAGTCCTCAAATGGGACCACCCCCATGATGAGAAAGGAAAGTATACCAAGTTCCAGCAGTTGTGGGTAGGCCCTTTTCAGATTGCACTAGTGCAAAATGAGAGATTAGTGACCAAGAGACCAAACCTTTTGGTCACCACAATTTTTTTCAAGGAATAAATGACCAAAATTGATAAATTTAAGCGGGCTAAGTAAAAAAGACCAAGATAAATGACCAATTTTGGTCACATGATAAAACTAAACTAAAAAAGACCAAGATAAATGACCAAATTTGGTCACGGGGTATCTAGAAAAAAATGACCACATAACAATTGGTCATTTATTTGGTCATTTTTAGTTGTGGATCAGTTCGGCAATGAAAAATTACAATTTTGACAATGTTGTATATTTTTCCTAATTCTAAGACTACAAATGGATTCATAGACCCCCTAGAACTTAGTAAATTGCAGAGCCTCACGTGTTACAACTCCACTATTAACACCAAATTAACTATGACAATGTCCTAGCGGTAAGCTATTACTTATATATTTGAAAATAACTATACAAATATACCTATATACATTTGTTTTTAAATATTTTATTTATAAATAATATTAATTATTAAACTATTTACAATATAAATTAAAAAAAATGTTACTAAGTATTTTTTATTACGTACCAATAATACATATAAAATTTTAAAAAAATATACCAAGTAATTTTTTATTATATACTATTAATACATATAAAAAAATTAAGTTAAATAAATACAAATATGATAGAATTCAAGTTAAACAAATACAAATTTCATTCTATCATGTTAGTGTAGTTTCACAATTTGGGTTTTGGCGCCAAGTGTGCCAATGTAGAAAAATCTTACATTTCACTCAAGCTCAAGCCCAAGGTGACCCTGTTCAAGGTTTTTCAATCTATGGCCATTTTTCCCTATGATCTTCCCTCCGCACGGCATTTTGGTGATTACCAGGATGGACTGCAATGCAATGAAATATTCATTTCATCTCAAATATTCACAAAGGAGTCCAATTCAAGGGTTTCTGCAATGGAAATCATGGTATGTTTGATGGGGTTCTTTCCCTTTTGTTCAGCTAAAAGCCGACATTGAGAGATTTGGAGCAGTCCGCCATTTTGATTTGGAGCAGTCCACCGTAGATTTGGGTATTTGTTAGTCCTATATATCTCTCTCGTATATATATGCAAACAACACATAATAATTGCCAGATGGGAACACAAGCCATGAAGATCCATTGTTAGATTGGAACCCAAGTGATTTCAGGGGCGAAGATCGGCCATGGCAGGAGCCAACGATACCAATGGGCAGCTCTTTCAATTTCTCAATCAACTCCTCAACCAGGTAATATACGCAATGTTTATGTTCATGTTCATGGATGTGAGATTGTTAATTTGACAAATTTATGCTTCTTTCTGCGCTAGTTTACTATACAATATAGGAAGGTAGATGCCACAGGGTTTTGGAAGGATAAGATGATACCAACTAACCATGTCTGCAAATAAAAGCACACGATTTTTTATCTAGGATCTGTTACATGTTTAGAAATAAGTGAATTCATGAGCTTTGTATTTCTTAGGGTTGTTTTGTGTGACCTCATTCTCATATTAACCTCATAAAATACGTCTTGGCTGCTAATGGGGCATTGTTTCACTGGTGAGATCAAGGGAGGGTTAAATCCATCAACGAAGTTCCCACAATGTCTGTGATTTGGTCACCACATATAGCTTGAGATTCATAGGGAAGAGGTCGTATTATGCAAACCAAGTCCCCACAATGTCTGTGATTTGGTCACCACATATAGCTTGGGATTCATAGGGAAGAGGTCGTATTATGCAAATTTGGTGGAATAGAATACCCTTCCAAGTTGGCAAGTTTGTCCAAGGAAGTATGATATTTGCATTGGAGCCTCATAGGGCATATTTTTTGGAAACACTTTCAATAAAAAAACAAGTCTCGTCAGTTTAAAGAAACTCAAGGGTTGCTTCCTGACACAAGGTTATAATTCTAGATCTTTTAGTCTTTCAGAGTGGTATCTCACCAGGCACCTCTAAAGGGCCTTCTTCGCCCTCCATTTGCATGTGTAGATAATTAAACCAAATTCAATTTGAC
>LPNX010897669.1:354454-372035 GCA_001517045.1 Pseudotsuga menziesii
TGGCTAATCTCACAAATATTCTTTAATATGTCCCTCATATATTACCTTAGCCTATGTAGATACACATCAATGCTATATTTACCCTATGGCTTCAAATTTACAGAGCTGATTTTCTTTGGAAGAACAGTGGAAGTCCACATATCTAAACGATATCATTCAGCTCAAATTTATTATTGAGACGCAACATCTCATATTACCATCTCATTTTCTCTCCATGGAAAGGCAACTATATAAAACTTTGGCTACATCCTAGCTGCACACAGTATAATGTTTAGCTGTAGTGTTGTTTTTCAGTAAGTCTTTGATGTCCAAGTGTCCACGGTCCAAGGAGTTATCTGTCCATGCATACTACTTTTGGTTCGTTACTGTCTTTGGTAGGATTTAAACGACAACATTCTTTCTCAAATTTGAAAGGTCTTTTCACTCTTGGTAATTGACAATAAAAAATTGCACATAACGATATGTCAATTGTAAATTCCACTACGAAATTTGGTCTCTTCTACTTGTTAAGTTTTGGCAGGATTCGGACCACCTTATCTGTAAATTTATATACATATAAGAATTTTAGATAATTCTTGTGAAAATATGGGAACCAGAAGTGTTGATCATTGATCCTTAGAATTTTAATGATCTCATTTTTAGAACCATGGAGACCCTCACAATTAACAAATTCGAAGGTGAGTGCTATATAAGAATGCAATAGTGCTAGTTCCTCGAAATCCTGGAAAGTTCTGCAATTTTGCCAAGATTGGCTAGTTCTTTGTGAATGCAATGTTGTGATCTATAATATTGGCAGTGGTGTATATCGTCAATGCTGAAAGAAAGCCTCCAGCATGATGGATTTTTTAATTTTAAATTACTCATTTGATATCTTGTTCACAGGTGGAAGCTGAAACCAATCAACCAGAGACTGAATTGAGATCGAAATTCAAGGATCTTGAATTAGAGACTACTAAAGTACCTTCAATATCATCGAAGCAACCAGATGAGGTAGGGCGTGACTTTCCTGTTTTGAATTAGCTTCAATCAATGATTCAGCCTTTATAAGGGTTTCAGTTCATCCAGTTTTGACTTTTTCTTCCTCTAGTGCATTTTACGATCTAATATTAAACTTATTCTCTATTCTTGTAGCTTGAAATAGCCAAGGAATTGGAGAGGATGCCAGCCAACTTAGAATCTATTGATGAACTATTGTCCTCATCATCTGCAGCAGATCTACAACTACAGGGCCTTTTAAGTGGAACTGCGGATTTATGGATGCCTGTCATCACTGCTACCACAGAGGAGCGTTGGGCATTTGCAGCACCTGCAAAGGAGCAAGACACTTCAAGAAACAAAAATTAACATTGTGTTAAATCTTTTGGATTTCCACCGTGTAGAAGTTTAAAGATGATCTACGCATGTTTTGAATGGACTCTCCATCTATCTTCAAGATTGCTAAGGCATCTCAGTAGTATTAATCAAAAGGTATTATTACATCTGTTCAATCTATAAGATGCTAAGCCATATCAGTAGTATTAATCGGAAGGTGTTATTATATCTATTCATGGGATTTACATACACTTAAGTATAAGTTACTTCATGGGCTTTACATGCGTTATTATAAGTATTCTTTCATAGTATGATATTTATGATTTGGACATTGTGCATTTTTTGGTCAAACTAGATCAAAATGTTTAATTGAAGATGTATTGATGCTTCCGGTTCACCACAAGGAAATTGATTGCAGTGTGCTTCCTATCCAAGGAATCTTTTTACAAATTCCATTCTTTGCCAAGTCTTCCTACTCCTTAATCCCCTCTTCTTTCATTAAGGCATTCAGTTAAAATCTATTCTTACAATCTTCTGTTTCTCTATGTGATGCTGAAAAATGGGATGGACATTGCTTTAACGTTTAAATATGTGATATGGTGCTTGATTTGATCACCTTCCAACAGAAGGAGGTAATACCAACATTTCTTGAATTTGTCTCATGGCTTTAAATTATTCAGTTAGAAAGGGAATAAAATGGGAATCGCCTCACAGGGGTGATGCTATTTACTCTCAATTTTATTTGAATCATGGAATTCAGAATCTTGGCAGAGTTGTTAATAGATCTGCATTTCCATGACCCAGGCAATTTCTAGTTGATAGAAAACACTTCCTCTCAATAGAGATATTTCTGGTAAGACCAAAATAATCAGCAGAATGTTGGAGACGAGTCATACCTAAGGGGAAATATTTCTGGTCACAGGAGGCTTTCCTATCAAATAGAAAATGCCTCTTGTAACTGTGTGACATGTAATTGACCTAATAATATTATAATGTTAAATGTTATCGTAAACAGGAGTTATGGCCATTTTGGTAATATGTATGCTAAAATTTAAATATATAAATAGCTCCAGTACATTGTATCTTCATCATACTTACAGATAGAATATAATTACTACTTGTAATCATTTTTGTCATGACTGGGTCTTAATGCCTTTATGGATCGTAGTGATTCTCTGATATTCTGCTAGTGGTATCAGAGTAATATGTCCTATTGTGATGCTTCTAACATTGTTTTTCACTTCATTTTCTTCTGTTAGACTCCAAGTGTCACATCTATTCTGTACTGATCTTCTCACTTCCCTTCAATTAATTTTTTTGCACATTTTGCTTCATATTTTTCTGGCATTCTAGAAACTCTTCTAACATTACATTACACTACTGCAACAGACCAGGAGTTTTGGTGATGGTTATGATAAAAATATAAATAGCTCTATTGCATTGGATCATCATCATACTTACAAATTCAATATAATTTCTATCTGTAAGCACTTTTTGTTGTGACCATGTCTTAATGCCTTTATCGATTGTAGTGATCCTTTGATATGCTGCCAGTGGTATCAACATATCGTTTCACCATGCTTCTAACAACAATTCTCGCTTGACTCTCTCCTGTTCACTTCCTTCCAATTATTTTTTTGCACTTTATGCTTTCGTACTTTTCTAGCAGTCTAAAAACTCTTACAACACTCCATTCAACATTCCCACCACAGCCCTCGATGTGCTATGGAGAAGGGTCCTACCAGAGGCTCCTAGAAGTGCAATAGGTAGAGTGATGACTGACCAGTAGATAGCCATGGTTTTGGGTTACATCCATGGAGGGTTGGTAGTAGGTACTGACTGACCTGGAGTACTCTAGGTGGCCTTCGAATGCTGGATAGATGACCCAAACCTTTATCCTTGTTGTCATATTGGCTGATGAGCTTAGATCCATGAAGGGAGGGTTGTGGAGGTGATGCAGGGGGGGTCATGGTAGGCTCCCCAAAAATTAAAACTCTTTGTGTAGCAAAACTAACCATTCTCCTAGTATCATGGCATGGATTACACATGGCAATAATCTGATGTCCAACAGTTCTTCAAAAACTGTTCGCTCTTTGTGGGGCCACATACCCTTGGGTTACCTTCATTCTTCAGTCGATGCTACTACATGTGCATCAGACTCACCTGATTAGCAAAATGAAGCACGGCGTTGTGGTGTTTCTGCATCCTTATGTCCTCTTCTTCCGCTATTGTCTTGATTTCTTTTTGTCCCTGTTCATTTAGTTATGCAGTTTTCTTACCTCTTTCACAACATCTACCCAGTATTCATTTTACTATAGCTGGCACTCTCTGATAACGTCTAGCCAAACAACCTCTCTCTATTGGAGCTGTCTTCCTTATAGCATCTACCCAGCAATCCTCTGACTGTCAGAGTTGTATTTCTTACAGGATTCAAACCTGTAGTCTTCTCTTCTCATCCCTCTTTGTTCCCTGGGTCTCTTCCTTTCAGTAATTTTATCACAATACCATCTTCTTTCTGAGAGATCTTCATCTCTTACCTGCAGCTTCAAGATTCTATCTTCTCTATCGGTTTGGTAGCAATTTCACTTGGCAGTCCCTTCTAAGTTCTTTCTGGTTGTCTTCTCTTCAAGTTCTTATTGTCTCTCTTTCTCCTCTTTCCAGTGATATTCCTGCTCTGCCAACTTTGACACAGGGCGTGTGGTAGGCAAAAACAAAATCAAAACTCTGTATAGCAAAACTACTTTAGGCTGAACTAAGATGGTTGAACCCGTTCTCTTATTATCCTGGTAAATTACACAGAGCAATAATCTGTTGTTTGGCATTTTCTCAAACATTGTTTGCTCTTTGTTGGACATGTGGGTTACGGCCCACTACTATTCTCAGCGATTTAGTCGTGCAATCTCAACGTTATTATAGAAATTCAGTCGCAAAATGGGATTATAGTACATAGCTGATCACTCGAGCATTTCCTCTTTGGAACAAAAATTGTCATACAGAGGCAAATGCAACATCCACTACAGCCAGTTGTAATTTCACACATTGACTCATTTCTCAATGTGGGAATTACTAATAAATTGACAAAAATGAAAATTCATATCCCTCTCATGAACTCCTTAAAATTCCAGCTTATCAAAAGAAAGTGAAGAAGCTGCCAGGGTTTGATGAAGTTGAAGATAAGCGTGTTGTATGTCAAGGTATGAATTAAGGAGGAAGGAATGATGTTCATTCTCCATTCTATGTTTCATTGTTGATTAATAATTAATTGCTTCATAATTGCATGCTGGACTCTAGTGCTGCATGTAATGTTATGCCTTTGAAATTTATGAATTAGTTGGGATTTCAAATTACAAGACCTTACAGAAATTTATGTGCCATAAATTCTGTTACTTCTTAAACCCTCACTTTTAGTGTTAAAGTCCAATATCACAAGGTGAAGAGCCAAGAACAACTCAAAGAGGTTATCCACTGTCACTTTGATAACTCTCACCTACTCTTTAGGTTGATTTTCTCCCCAACACAAGGGAGTAAACCCTAATGGCAACCGTCTAGGTCTTAGATATGGATTTTAAAGGATTTATTAGACTTTATGCCAATCTGGATTAGGTGGTTTTCAATGTTGTCAATTCCAGATTTATTGAGGTGCAATAAGCAGCCCACTTATCAACTATTCAAGGGTAAATCAGGGTGATCAAATGATTATGATACTTCACTGTTGAAAATTACAGATTTTATTAAAAGAAAATCAATCCTATAACAGATAGAAATAGTGAGATCTATGGGCAAAATTACAGATCTGAAATTTCTTTTTAAATTGTCTTTTGTTGAGAAAGGATTAGTGCCTGGAAATATATTGGGCATTATGGGGTCATAGAGCAACAAACAGATTTGCATTCGTCTTATGGGGGCAAGAGGTTAATAACTGGATAAAGGATAAGGTCTAGTAAATTTAGTGATTACCTGGAAGTTGATGCGCTGTTAAATTACCTATTAATGTACTAAGATTCTTTATTAGTAATTTTTTATGACTTCCAATAGATCCTGTTGGGTTTTCCAAGGACAATGCTAAAAGATTAATTTGATTTCTTGTCAAAAGTTATATTATTTTATATATTAAAGCATCTGCTGCTGTGAAATGGCCTCATGAAAAATAAAGTGATCATGTATAAGAGATTTTTTTAAGAAAATAGTAGATATGCTTTTGAGAGAGGTTTTCTCTATAAATGGGATGATCTGCATGCCTAAGAACAATCTATCCTTGGTTTTGGTATATCTGGTAACTTCATAGTGATTGAGCATGTGGGCACCGGTTTGTGAATGCCTTCTGCCAGCCATTAGAATATGCCTACTTCATATTCAATGCAAAATACTCAAAACACGTCATAATATGACGAGGAAAGTTTGTTTAACTGACCTTTTGGAAAGGTTGTATATATGCTTTAAATGTCCTACTTTTGCAGCTTGATTGTTTTCAATATGTTTGTGACAAAACATGCTTCCAAATAGTGGTGGATATAAGACAGTGCAATATTATTTTCTGGAATTTCTGAAAAGCTGTGATGAAATATTTTTGCACAGGACTGAAGCAGGGTAACTGCAGTGAACAGGGACAGGATCAGATAACTCTTAGACATGATATGATAGGGCGCCAAGCATCGTTTTTAAAGTAAGTGTCACATATTAAGAAACTATTTGTGGACTACATTTTTAAGTTGTTTTGATACTCTATGACGGAGTTAGCGTTTCATCACTATTCATGAAATTTGTGAAATTATTCTTATTTTCTTTTCCAGTCAAGTTTATGATATATGGACATTCAATGTCTATTGCAATGCTAACCAGATTGATATTGTATCCATATATAATAGACATCATTTCTTTATTTCCTGTCAAATCTCTGAGAATTTATCCTGTGATTTGTCCCAGATCTATGGCAGAATTCTCAAGGATACTTGTTGTTGTGACTAATGAAGTAAGACTGCAAAGCATGCAAGATGACAAGCGGCTAATTTATCCATTTGAAGGTATTAATATCCACCACTTTGTTATTGTAGTTTACATTAAGTTTGAGGATTCTAGAGTCTACACTTTTGCTTTCTTTGTTGCAAGGTCTTTTAAGGGGTAGTTTTAATTGAAACTTTTATATTTGTGATACATTTCTATGACTTAGTCTCGAAAATAGTTTGTGTATTCAAAAGCCTGATTAGTGCCTGGCAATATGTTGGGCATATGGGGTCATAGAGCAACAAACAAATTTGGATTCATCTTATGGGGGAAAGAGGTTAATAACTGGATAAAGGATAAGATCTAGTAAATTTAGTGATTACCTGGAAGTTGATGCACTGTTAAATTACCTATTAATGTACTAAGATTCTTTATTAGCTATTTTTTATGACTTCCAATAGATTCTGTTGGGTTTTCCAAGGACGATGCTAAAAGATTAATTTGATTTCTTGTCAAAAGTTATATTATTTTATATATTAAAGCATCTGCTGCTGTGAAATGGCCTCATGAAAAATAAAGTGATCATGTATAAGAGATTTTTTTAAGAAAATAGTAGATATGCTTTTCAGAGAGCTTTTCTCTATAAATGGGATGATTTGCATGCCTAAGAAGAGTCTATGCTTAGTTTTGGTATATCTAGTAACTTCATAGTGATTGAGCATGTGGGAACCAGTTTGTGAATGCCTTCTGCCAACCATTAGAATATGCCTACTTCATATTCAATGCAAAATACTCAGAACACGTCATAATATGACGAGGAAAGTTTGTTTAACTGACCTTTTGGAAAGGTTTTATATATGCTTTAACTATCCTACTTTTGCAGCTTGATTGTTTTCAATATGTTTGTGACAAAACATGCTTCCAAATAGTGGTGGATATAAGACAGTGCAATATTATTTTTTGGAATTTCTGAAAAGCTGTGATGAAAGATTTTTGCACAGGACTGAAGCAGGGTAACTGCAGTGAACAGGAACAGGATCAGACAACTCTTAGACATGATACGATAGGGTGCCAAGCATCATTTTTAAAGTAAGTGTCACATATTAAGAGACTATTTGTGGACTACATTTTTAAGTTGTTTTGATACTCTATGACGGAGTTAGCTTTTCATCACTATTCATGAAATTTGTGAAATTATTCTTATTTTCTTTTCCAGTCAAGTTTATGATATATGGACATTCAATGTCTATTGCAATGCTAACCAGATTGAACTTGTATCCATATATAATAGACATCATTTCTTTATTTCCTATCAAATCTCTGAGAATTTATCTTGTGATTTGTCCCAGATCTATGGCAGAATTCTCAAGGATACCTGTTGTTGTGACTAATCAAGTAAGACTGCAAAGCATGCAAGATGACAAGCCGCTAATTTATCCATTTGAAGGTATTAATATCCACCACTTTGTTATTGCAGTTTACATTAAGTTTGAGGATTCTGGAGTCTACACTTTTGCTTTCTTTGTTGCAAGGTCTTTTAAGGGGTAGTTTTAATTGAAACTTTTATATTTGTGATACATTTCTATGACTTAGTCTTGAAAATAGTTTGTGTATTCAAAATCCTGATTAGTGCCTGGCAATATGTTGGGCATATGGGGTCATAGAGAAACAAATAGATTTGGATTCGTCTTATGGGGGGAAGAGGTTAATAACTGGATAAAGGATAAGGTCTAGTAAATTTAGTGATTACCTGGAAGTTGATGCACTGTTAAATTACCTATTAATGCACTAATATTCTTTATTAGTAATTTTTTATGACTTCCAATAGATCCTGTTGGGTTTTCCAAGGACGATGCTAAAAGATTAATTTGATTTCTTGTCAAAAGTTATATTATTTTATATATTAAAGCATCTGCTGCTGTGAAATGGCCTCATGAAAAATAAAGTGATCATGTATAAGAGATTTTTTTAAGAAAATAGTAGATATGCTTTTGAGAGAGGTTTTCTCTATAAATAGGATGATCTACATGCCTAAGAACAATCTATCCTTGGTTTTGGTATATCTGGTAACTTCATAGTGATTGAGCATGTGGGCACCAGTTTGTGAATGCCTTCTCCCAACCATTAGAATATGCCTACTTCATATTCAATGCAAAATACTCAAAACACGTCATAATATGACGAGGAAAGTTTGTTTAACTGACCTTTTGGAAAGGTTGTATATATGCTTTAACTATCCTACTTTTGCAGCTTGATTGTTTTCAATATGTTTGTGACAAAACATGCTTCCAAATAGTGGTGGATATAACACAGTGCAATATTATTTTCTGGAATTTCTGAAAAGCTGTGATGAAAGATTTTTGCACAGGACTGAAGCAGGGTAAATGCAGTGAACAGGGACAGGATCAGACAACTCTCCTCACAACCCTTAACTTGTAGCAAAATATGAGTTAATATGACCTTAACAAGGTCCATACACATGATTATATTCACAAATCATGAGCATGAAGACTTATTACTGGCACAATAACTTGTTTAAGACCCCCATATCATTGTCATGGACTGTCATAAATCCATTCTTAATTTCCTTCACTCCTCCCATAGTTGCGTATCAAATTCCTTCATTAAAAGAAGCCTTGGACTCGTCATAAAACTTGCCAAAGAGAACTGTCATGCCCAAACAATAATCAAGTTGTTTTGACAGAGGACTGTTCACACCATCATATTTCATCTACTTCCCTCATCTTACATTCTTTGATTGGAATTTCATGTACGACACATACTCCATCATATAAGATCTGAATATCCAAATGCTTTATGCTTTTCCATTTTATTTCATGTTCTTTGTATCTATTATTAAATAACTCAACAAAAAGATTCACCAAGGCAAAAACTGTTTAATTGCAGATTTAGCTACCCCAAGGGAGGCTATTTTAACATTGGTATTAGACTAAATGGCTCCTTTAGAGAAGAGCCATAGAACTTATTAGATTGGAATGCTTGTAGTACATTCTAATATTTGATAGCAAAATTTAATATTCTTTCAGTATTAAGAGTGTCTATGCATGCAGTGTTATGTGTTTGCTAGATTGTTATTGATAGTATATAATGATTTTTTATTCTGTTTACTTTTGTGATACGTTTCTCTATAAATTCAGGTGGTTCTAAGGCATTTAAAGGAGGATGAATCACAGTTGAAGGAAGGATCAAATGACAATTCTTTGATGGCACAGGTAGGCATGTTCCCTCAGAATCAACATTTTACAAAAATGTTTTGATTTAGGATTTGATAGAAGTGTCTCTTTCATGTGATGTGGTTGTTTGAGTCGACTATCTAGGATCTGTGTATGCAATTGCAAGGATATTCATGGCACATATTAATGCTAAGAGCTAGGTTAAACGCCTTATATGAAGGGACTACAGAGAATACAAAACTAGTTGTTTTCTTCATAAACCAAATAAGGCAAGGACCACCTCGCCAATTACCTCAAGGTATGCCTTACGAACACCCTAAATATATATATTATACTTGGGGTAATCAATTAAGTCCTACAAATTGGTGTTATCCCACTCATCCACCTTATAGAAAGAAATTCCCAACTCCACAGCCGTGACAATATCCAAACCCTTAAGGCCAGCAGCCACCTTTCTTTCCAGATAAAAAAACCCAACAAATCCAGTGGTCCACTCATCACTAGCCCTGGTAAAACCTCAGCAGAAGTGGCAACAACCCCCCCAACAGCAAGCACTATTGCCACCTCCTTAGCAGAATCATATACCCCACCATCAAAGAGAACCACAAATTCCTGCCCAAAATTGTAGTTTTCATATATTGTGTGATCTTGATGCAGCTATAACCTAATGATGAAAAATTATATCTGAAACACCATCCCCCTCCATTCTTTCATCAACTGAAAGCTGTGGGTGTAGCATTCGTAAAAGAGCACTGAACCATATATATACAGTACCTCTGACGTACCCAATTACCCTGTTTCAAAAAGTGGCATCCCCTTCCCTGTACCCATGTTTCTTGGCAACTTAGAGTTTATCAAGTCATGCCTTTATAGTTCCATGCACCTTATCCTTCAGGGAATTGGACAATTCTGCATGCTTATTTCATGATGTAAATTGCATATCTTTTCATTTCTATGCTTGAAAAAGAAATAAATATGTGAGTTTCTTTAGTCTTTGGGTATATAGAGCATTTGGAGGTTCGTGCTTGCTGGGTTATAGAAACTACATATATATTTTTAAAATTTTCTCAATCTCTTTGTGCAACTTATTGATGGGAACAGGTGGTATAATTTTGATGATAGTCATGTCTCTCCCATCAGTGAGGATGAGATAAAGACATCGGAAGCTTATGTGCTTTTTTATAGAAAATTCAAACTTGAAGATGGCTCAATGAGTAATGGAGCACACTCATAACTTAGAGTTGAAATGGATAATTTTTTTATAATTTCCCTTCAAAAGGCAGTGGTGTTGAATCTTATAAAGTTGGATGAAAGACAAAATGTGGGTTGTGATGGTGGCCCTTTCTAGTTGAGAAGGCAGTGGCATTGATTCTTGTAAAGTTGGATGAAAGACAAAAACGTGGGTTGTGATGGAGGCCCTTTCTAGTTGAGTGTGGTTCCATTGCATTTTCAGGTTCCCAGTGTGCCTATAAATTTTTGAAGTGTCTTATCCCATTTCTATGAAAATTGCATTGAAACATAGAACTATAGGGAAATCAGAAAGAAGTAGCCCTGTAATTAGTGTAGTGTGAGGTTTTGAAGATGGATGTTGTGATTAGAAGCAGTGTTGAAGCATTGGTTTCCATTTTAGTTGTTCTATTTGGGAGCATAGTTGTCAAGCTGTTTAGAGACCTGATATGGAAGCCTTATGCATTCCAGAAGGTCTATAGAGGCCAAGGGATAAGAGGTCCACCATATCGAACACTTGTTGGAAGTGATCTAGACTCGAGAGATCTTATTAGGGAGGTTCATGCACAACCTATGCAAAAGATTTCTCACGATACTATTCCTAGAATCATGCCACAATACAATAAGTGGTGTCAGATATATGGTTCTCTATCATTTATTCTCTTTTCCTTGAGGCTTGGTATACTTGGATATATTCCTCTTCTAGGCACTAACCGAATAGAATAATGAATTTACAACATAAGCTTTCTGCTGGCTGTTTGGAATTCTTCGAGTGTAAGGTTGAAATCAATGTCTGATTAGTACTTGGTAATTGTTTTTGTTCAGGAGAGTCGTTTTTCTATTGGTATGGAGTCCATTCTAGGCTATACGTTTCAGAACCAGAGCTAATCAAGGAAGTTTTATCGAATAAATTCGGTCATTATGACAAGGAGACCCCTAGGCCTCTTTTATTGGCTTTGCTCGAGCAGGGCTTGGTTCTCACAGATGGATTGAGATGGGTCAAGTACAGGGGGATCGTGAGCCCTGTCTTCAATGTTGAAAAACTTAAGGTTTGTATTCTTGGAATGTCATACAATGCCTATATAATAAGACATGATAGTGGATGAAGAACTATAACAGTTTCTTGAGTAATGAATAAAAAAATTCTGGTAATGAATATAGGTATGCTTATACAGAGAATCAAAAGCACTTGAATATATGCACCAAGTTGTTATCAATCTATGCTTATAATTTGACCGTATCAGGCTTGTGCAGACCTCCCTAGCCATGTTATAGGAATACTAGGGTTGTTTAATAATAATGGAGTTAAACATATTTATACATAGTTATTATCAATCTATCTTATAAAAATTGAAGATATACTGCTCGTACAGATATCCCAAGGCCAGCTAGAGTGAAAACGTGGTTTCCTAATAGTTATACCTAATAAGGATAGAGTTAAGCAATTTAAGAGAAAAAGGTTTATCAGATTCATCGACAGTGAAAAGACTTTTAAATTGTACCAAATTTTATATTAGATATATATGATACCTCTATATCAACAGTTTTTTCCTCTATCAAGTAATATTATATTTTATATGCTCTGAATTTGCCTACTTAACAAGGATATGCATTAACTAGACTGTTTTTTAGGAGTCCCTGATAGGTGAAGTGACAAGTCTTTTAGAGTATGCCATTTACTTTAGTTATGCTCTAATGTTACCAGACAATGGAGAAGAGAATGGCTGCTTGCACTTCATCCATGCTCAAGAATTGGGAAGAGAAGGTGACTCAGACAGACTCTCATGGCAAAGAAATTGATGTTCATCAAGAGTTAAGAGCAGTAACAGCAGACATCATATCGCATACTACATTTAGTAGCAGTTATAATGAATGCAAAGAAGTATTCAAAATGCAGAGAGAATTACAAGAAATGGTGGACAAAGCTGAACAATCTGTCTTCATCCCAGGAAGCTAGTAATTACAGTATACTTATCTTCCAATTATACAGTTTTCCATGTAACTGCAAGTTCACTAGAACTTCTACTTCTGTGTTTCTGTTTTCTTTCTAATGTACTTTGTGAGCTGCTGTTGTATAGGCTATTCCCATAATCTGTAGATCCTTTACTTATCCATAAGGGTTTTCTTAGTGCCTTACATAGTCAATAAAACTTCTACACAAACATAATGACTCATAGTACTTATAATTAAGGATTGTGTACTTATAGTCATTGGTTTTGGGAAGATATATTCCTACAGGGAAGAATAGGTATGCTTGGAAGATTGATAGAAGAGTTAAAGAAATCTTGAATTCTATAATTCAAAGTAGGTTGGAGCGGAGAACAACAACAGGAGCTCATGTTGGCTATGGAAATGACCTCCTTGGAATGATGATGACTGCCAACCAGAACGAATTGGGCGGGTTTCAAAAAAATTTGAGCATGACTATTGATGAAATCATGGATGAATGCAAGACATTTTTCTTTGCAGGCCATGAGACAACTTCCAATCTCTTAACCTGGGTAGTATTTTTGCTGGCGATACATTCGGAATGGCAAGACATATTAAGGAAAGAAGTTATCAGTATTTGTGGCATAGATATACCAGATGCAGACATACTTACCAGGATGAAATCAGTGTGTATTCCATTATATCATTTTTTGAAATTTTTTAATCAACCATAATGCAGCCATAATTTTTTTTTCAAAAACGCATCATATATGATATATTTCATTAGGAATCCATGCAAATGTGCCTAGGAATCAACGTGGTAAGCTCTACAACTATATTTTAGATTTTAATTTGTCCATCATTTACCATTTAAGTTGTATTATGGTTTTTTTTCTATGATTGGCATTCGCAGATGACTATGGTAATGAATGAAACTCTGAGGTTATATCCGCCTGCCACTATGATAGTAAGAAAAGCATACAAAGACATCAAGCTTGGCCAGTTCTCTCTTCCTAAAGGCGCAGCCTTGCATTTACCAATTTTGGCAATACATCATAATGAGAAGTTGTGGGGTCCAGACGCAAAGTTGTTTAAGGCATATGCAAACCATGAAAATTTTGGGTTCAGAAAATAATAGAGTACAGAACACATTTGAAACCATATTTTTAAATGCTGGGATATTGTCACCGCTGTCAGATATTTTTAAATGCTGGGATATTGTCACCGCTGTCTGTTCTGACAGAAGAAGTGCCTGATGATCAATATGTTCATGTATGTCTTGGTTCAAGTTTCTGCATTCGTGATGCAATCAAGGAATATTTAGTTGATATATTTGGCAATGTTGAGGTCAATGCAAACCTATTTTACAGTGGTTCATTTAGTCAATATTGTCATCTTCAAAGAATGGATCTCCCTGCCAAACGAATTCTATGGAAGGATATTACTTCTATTGATGACTAATGCATTGATATCTCATTCCTTATGGAAGCCAGATATATGGTGATGAGGTTGCTGCTTCACTTGTGGAAATTGGTTTTTGGTCCTTGTTGTATTGATATATTTCTTGGACCTTGTTGTATTGATATGTGTATTTTTCATGCCATTCATACAGTTTTCAGAATCCATAGCATTTACTTTCTTATTGATAATAGCACCTTTATTGGTTTTATGTCCAATCTATCCACCTGCAATATGTCTGTCTTATTTGAGCAAGGCAACTTTTTGTGACTTAACATCATAGTAGTTTAATATAATCAAGTCATGATTCTCTCTAGTTCTACAGAGAGAAGGATGCACAAATTTTAAATGCTGCACTTGGTGTATATGGATTTTGTGATAATATTGTTTTCATAGTTTAACACCCTAACCTCCCTTCTTTGATACAGGAACCAAGGACTAAGCCGTCTATCATAGGAAAATAGTTCATGAACCTTGGAGAGTTTGTGCTATGTGGAAAGGATGCAAAACATAGCACTAAGATCCCTGTTTTTTGTTGCATTGGAGGAGTGACAACTGAAACAATATTTTGTGTAAGATTAAGCTCCTTTTGTCATTCTATCTGGTTTTTACCTAAGAAATTACTATTTGCATAAGGTCACCATTGCATATATAACACTCTCTAGTTACAAGGTAGACACACTGATATCTAATGATGATCTCAAATATTGAATCACTGGAAACAATTATGTCACCTGTTTCTTGCACTTTCGCACATTTTGACTGGGAACTTTGTTAAATTTATTTCTGTTGCATTGTTTTGGAAATATTTTGGGTTACTGATTCTTGATAATATTAATTCATGCATATATAATGGGTTGCAGCCTTCTATATTTGGGTGCATTCTTAATAGGGATTCCTTTTCATGTCCATTTCCTTTTTCCATTATATACCTTCAACTTGAGGACAACAGTTTTTTGATTAATGCAGATTACTCTCAGCTTTTTGGAGCTTCAAACATCTCAGGAAACAATGGATGTTTTTCATAGGATTATGGTTCCTTCACTATATTTTATTGGAGGCCATTTGTCATCTTATAAGGATGAATTATCTGCTCTGAAAGCAGGTTTAAGGAAGGTGAATTTTTTCACAGAATATGTTGCAGTAGGGAGATCAAAGAAGGCTTCTAAAGAAGAAGACAAGAGTGATGAGAAATTGTCTCTAGGGAGTGAAGAAAGTGAATTTTCCGAGTAAGATGACTCAGCTTCTGCTGATGAATGTGAAGGGGATGGAGTTGATTATAGGATTTGCTCTGAATTTAATAAGTGTTTGAGTTATGGACCTTTGGCGGCAACCAATCTTGTCGTTGAAGGTGTCCTCCATATAGACTCTAGAAAATGTAGTTGGAAAACTTTGGGTGACAGAGAGTTTACCCAATTTGGAACCAATGCCAAAGTTGATTGACAATCCATCTTCTTCAGATTCTGATCACTCTTTGCCACAAACTTCCATGCGGAGTCTTCTTTCATGGAAAAGGAGAAAGGTAAGTTTTAGAGTGGTACGAGAGATGGGAGAGCCATTGTTGGATGAGGCATGCAGAGAATAGGGTGGAGATGATATTGATTTTAATCACCGACAATCAAGATTTCCTACACAGCCTCCCCCAGTGAAGGTACAGTTTCCTCTCTTACAATGTTTTCACCCCTCTTGACCGTATCACTTTCCACAATACATCATACATAAATTAAAAATAGGAAAGGTTATGGTGCAATGTTGATGTATACTTGTACATTTTTTGGCATATTTGATAGAATTATTTTGTGCAACAAAAATCAATTGGTTTATCTTGTATGGTATTCTGTTTGGCTTAAATGCTTGTGATGACAGTTTGGTATCTTTGCATTTTTAAGTATTTTATCTACTTCAACATCAATGTAAAAAGAGGTCAAACCATTATGTTTGTTTTGAATTTTATGTTTATTTTGATCCAGTGTAAGAGATGGTAGTGACTTGGATGGATCACTTTTAATCAGGATTTCCTAGACAGCCTCCTAGTGAATGTATGGTATTCTCTTTGGCTTGAATGCTTGTGATTACTGTTTGGGATCTTTGCATTTTTAAGTCTTTTATCTACTTCAACATCAATGTAAAAAGAGGTCAAACTATTCTGTTTGTTTTGAATTTTATGTTTATTTTAATCCAGTGGAAGAGATGGTAGTAACTTGAATGGATCACTCTTAATTAGGATTTCCCATACAATGATGTATGATTTGTCTCTTAAAATGAGAAAAGTACTGGTGTAACACTGATGTGTGCTTGCACTGTTTCTGGCATTTTTAAAGTGCTTCATTTTGGTGCTACAAATAAGCATGGGTGCGTGTTACTTTGTTTGGGCGTGAGTACTTGATATATTTTGTTTGGATTCAATGTTTTTTTTATTACAGTTTGGATGCTTCTACTTGTGCATGATTTTCAAGTATTGAATTTATTTCAACATCAATTTAGAAACTCATAAAACCCTGTTGACACTATAGACCAGGCTAAGTATGAACATGTCACAACTACAGAATGTGGATAGTGAAGGACTTGGTGGTTATGGTTGGGTTGTACACTTTCTTGTGATTTCTGAGCTCCAAAAACAAGTGTTCAGTTTATGAGAGGCCTTAAAGCTCCCGCCTTGCAATGCATCAGCAGATTTAGATGATGTATATTAGTGCTCTCCTATGCCAAACAATATAAATTGGTAGTGTTGGTCTCTAGATATTTTGAAGTTATGATTGCTTGGACTTGGCCTGAGAATTTGTTGCAGTAGTGTAATTTTGTTTTTCATCTTGATTAGAAGAGTTGTAAGTTGTTTCCACTAAAAATATATCTTCATTTTTATTATAACACCTGTTAACATGTTCCTTGTAGCTATTATTGAGCGCCATGGAAGCACTCCATAAAAGACGATTCTTCTTTTCAGTTCACCTTCTCTTGTTCCAACAAGGCCAGCTCATCAAGCGGCTTCCCCTAAGGTTTCACTTCCCTCTTCTCTTTTGATTTATGTTTATTGCATGTTTGGGAAAGTAGGTTTATACAGCTTTTCTCACATACACAAGTCATACATTTTATGTTTTTGTTGCACTAGAATTTCCAACTTGTGTTTGAGTGCATTTGTTACACTTTTGCATCAAATCATACATAGCAGAATGGCGACTCCATAGGTAAAGAAATCTATTATTTATTCTTTTGGCCGTTGGATTTGATACTTTCTTAAATCATTCATCAGTTTCCATAGTTGTCATGTCATTCATTAACCACATGACATATAGGGGTGAACTCCTTCATAGATTGCACTATGTATACAGGTTTCTACCTGTGCAGTCTAGCATAATTGTTTTGTGGATTCGTTGATTATATTTCCTGTTGAAATCCATTTCTCGGTTTAGAGTTGAGCTTTACTTTTCTTAGGTACTAAATAGTTGCAGATTTAGCCATTCAAGTTTAATTTTAACCAATTCTTAAATTGAATTTGTTAGATTAGATTTTCTTATTTTGCA
>LPNX010897669.1:372359-396530 GCA_001517045.1 Pseudotsuga menziesii
TACCCGACCAAACAATGAGATACATATGACCAGAAAAATGACCAAAATTCGCATATCAATAACCAAAAATTAGTTTTGGTGGCTAATTTATGGTCTTTTATTACGCGACCAAATTTGGTCATATTCTAGCTTGTCATTTGGTCATTAATTTGGTCACAAATGTGGTCACATATTTGGTCATTGATTCAAATATATGACCAAATTAATGATGAATCGACAAGCTATAAATGACAAAAATAAAAATGACCAATTTTGGTCATGTAATAAAAGACCGCAAATTAGCCACCAGCGATCGCCAAATCAAAAGTGGTCATTGATATGCGGATTTTGGTCATTTTTTTTGTCAGTAATCTCTCATTTTCCACTAGTGTTGCAGCCAAGCTTGGTCCTTCTACCTACAAGTTGCAAGATCTGCAGGGGTGTGAGGAGAACCTACCAGTAAATGGTTTTGTTCTCAAGTTTTATTTTTCCTGAGTTTGTTTGATTTCTTCTATCTTGTATATAAATAATTTATTTGGCTGTCTTTGAGTCATGTTTTTTAGCTTGTTTTGTTGATTTCAATAACGGCAGCAAACCTACGGTTGCATGGGATATATCTGGAGTTTCTGGGTTTGATAAACGTTTTGGTATCAGACTGTGTGTTGCTGTTTATATGAAAGAACTTCTTCCAGTTTAGCAGTTTTCTCGAATAGTTCTGTGTGCATTGGAGTCCTTCTTAACCCCTATGAAATAAACCGGATTCCAAGAGTCCGGAATACTATGTTGATGCTCCATCCACGTCACACTTAAAATGTCTAGGGGATGACAGCAGAGGACCCATGGAAAGAAGCAAGGTGAATAGTATATTAAATATAAATGATCCCATACCAAGAAACGAATGCCGAAAGGCCGATAAGAATCAAGGAACTTCTATGAAAAACATCATACATCAAGGCAGATGCTGAATCATAAATACTAAATTGTCGAAAGATCCTCTTCGTCCGTGAGCTTAAACTTGAAATACACCACTCACGCAAAAGGACACTATGGGATAGAGGATCCTGAATTAAAATTTAGTAAGAAAGGCATGTAAGCAAACTCATATGAAAAGGGACAAAAGTCCAAAAGCACAAGAAAAAGTGTTAAAATGGCATGGGAATGAGGAACAAATGAATATTTTTGTTTACCATATGCTACAATCCTGTGGTGTCCCAAGCTATTAGCAACCTAAAGACAAAGTTAATAATGAAACTCATCCTCTGGCCTCAGCATAGTTTTCTGGACTTAACGATTCTGGTTTCCACTCTCCCTAATTGGACTGTCATCAATGATTAAGGGTACACACTTCGGTCATTTGAGAAATCCATATTGCTGGAAGAATTCAATATGATGCTTTTGTTGTTAAACAGTCTATCACTCAAAGATTAATCGCCGAGAGATCTAGGTTCACTAGGTAATCGCCATTTGTTGCAGCTACAACTTTTCTCCCCAAATTTCTTAAATTTTGGGCCCCTCCTTATCATTTAAAGTTGTTTGATCTCGTGAGGTCCTGCTTTAACTTTGGTTGATTCTGAATATTAGATTGTGGCTTGTTTTCAGAGATCGTTTGTGTTTAATTTTCGTGTCGGATCGAGGGTGTGAAGTTGGAGAAGTCCAATCTTTGTCCTTTAAGGCCGCCTATTCGCACGAAGAACGACTCTAGCTGTTGCTGATCCTTAACTGTTCAAAACACTTAAGTTTTCTTGAATCGGGCGTCTTTTTATGTTGAATCGGAAGCTCCAATACTTCTCCCTTCCGCTGTTGCGGCTGCCAAAGCGGTTTGGCGTCCAAAGTATAAATTGCTCCGACTGCCGACGCGCATTGATCTTTATTTGCCTTCCGTTGTTGCGGCTAGGAAATCCATTTGACGTCCGATGTCCAAACCGTGTCGACTTCCGATTGAGGCATTTCCTGCCTGCGTCGAGTATATTTAGCCTTCTCT
The DNA here is from genome assembly GCA_001517045.1 of Pseudotsuga menziesii. NCBI lineage: Eukaryota > Viridiplantae > Streptophyta > Pinopsida > Pinales > Pinaceae > Pseudotsuga > Pseudotsuga menziesii. Next base: position 374,320 of record LPNX010897669.1, read on the forward strand.
TGTCCGCCGTTACGGCCAAGAAAGTCTTTCCACGTCCGATGCCAAAGATTTTCGACTGCCGATTTATAACCTTCCCGCCCAAGGCTTAATCAAGACTCTGTCCGGATGCACCTGGCTATTTTCTTGTAAATTGACCGTTCCAAGCAGATAATTTTAATGTTTAAAATCCCATTCCAACGAATGATGCACCGTAGTTGTTTGCAAGAGGAATTCGATGGACTATTGAAGCGACACGGAGTGAAGGCTTAGCTTGGTCAAATTGAAAATGGAAGGGTCACAGAAAAGGACAAAAGAAGAAAACGACAGAGGTACAGACTAGGAAGACCTATCAGTTACTGATCAGGAGATGAACACTCACAGAAAATAATTGGGAAGACACAACGGCCAGAAGAGGAAGCTGAAACGTTTGGAGAGACTGGAAAGTTAGACGTTGGGGGATCCCTAACGATCGGGGGTGTAGTTTAAATACTGTAAAGATAGGATTGATGAAAAGGGGGATTTTTCCCTGGAAAAATTTGTAAACTCTTTTGCTTGTAAGAGGAATTATTTCATTTTACAGTCAGAAAGTGCAACTTTTGCCTGCTGGAGAGAGCGAAATGTGGAATGTATCAATGCGACTAAATGAATAATGTTGAAGAGGAACTATTTCATTTTCAGCTGTGTTTCATTTACTGTGAGAATATTTAACTTCATGAACCTATGTTCTTGTTGAGTGTTCTTCAATATCTTTTGGGATGTCTTCCACTGTGAGTAATAAATGTTGTTCATAAAATAATCGGCTGTCTAGTTGTTTAAATATTTGTAATTGTTCATGTGTCTTGAATGAAGTATCAGCTATCTGTAACTCTTCATAATGCACGTACAAAATGTATTACTCACCAATGAATGATAACTCTGCTCCCTAGGGATAGTTTAGGTAGTTACTTTAAGTTTGTGTTGTATGTGTTTTTTGGTGCTTGTGAGCCTTAAGACGAGAGGTAAGAACCTGCGCATCACATTGTGACTGTTCCTTGCATCTTTAGCACCCTGCATTGTTAGTTAGGCACTTGCATATCATACATTAAGTCAAAAATACAAAAACTCGGTGGACCGGGCCGCAACCGGTAAAACCTTTTGTTTTGTTACTTTGACCTACGGTAGCCGGACCGTAAACCGGACGGATTCCCTATACCAAATAGTCAATGGTCTAGTTGGGAACGTTGATTGGGGAGAATCCCTTACTGTTTTTTCCTGCGATTTTCGGGGCCCCAACAAGAGGTAAATAACCACTTGGTTTTCTTTAAACTTTTATTTTTATGTTCCAAAAGTTTTAAGAAAAGGATTAATAAATCTTCACAATTGTGATTTATGAGTTAAAATGTGAGGAATGCTGGTTTTGTTGAAAATATGTTGATCTTCAACACTGTTTGAGTTAAAAATATGGAAAATTATTTCATACCACAACATTTTAGGATTGTCCAGGGGGATCATGAGAGTTACACAAGTAGTCAAAACATATATATACTTTTGATCTTCTAGATTGGGTTAATCACTTTTTAATAATTTGTTAATTTTCTTTTATCCTCTAACTATTTATGACACCACATCTTATACTTAGATTTAGATGTAATAATAATTTTAATAATATAATTATTCTACAAAACAACCTCTTCCTCAACTCCCTAATGATTTCGCCATGACTTGGTATCTTTATGTCAACCTGACCTTTAAGTTGTAGGTGATTTTGACTAGAGTAAGAATAATTTTAGGAAGCCTCTAGCCTCCCATCTTGTTTATCTTCTTCTTGTTCAATATGTAACTAGTCATAGCCATGCTCTCAATTGTCAATGGACTCACTTCTATGAGGATGAGAGGATAAGGTGTATTTCCTTTAATTTTGATATTAGATGTTATAATAACATTTGGATTTGCGATATCATTCTTCATGATTATGTAGAGATGTTCGAACCCCAAACTTCACAACCATATAGTGACTAGAGTGATGAGACTCTTAGGTAGAGGTGTCTTCCTATGCCAAAGCTAGAGGTTTAATGATTTACAATTATTTTCAAGTTCATAATAATATTTCTATACTCTATTAATACTTTTCACAATTTTATAGCTCGAGTTGATCTAATGTTGAAGATTGATTATGAGATAATTATATGAACTCATATTATTCTTGAGTTTTTTATATCGTATATGAGATTATAATAAGTGATCGTTGAGATTTAATTATCATAACCTTTGTTTTGATAGTGTTAATAGCCATACCCATATGAGAGCAAAAACCTTTAATATTTTTCAGTTGTTTTTTGAGATCATCGGGACTCTTGGTCGTAAGAACAATGATATCTAGATTACAGAAGAAGGGTGATGACTATACAAGTTAAAATCATGCTAGTACAACCTATCTCTTCTAAACAACCTTCTAGTTTGTGGATGTAAATACCAAAACATGTTGTGGATATGGGACAACCTTGCTTGAGTCCTATTCATAAAATTCACAATAACCTTCATGTACAAACATATTGCAATAACTATCAACTCAAAAGGGGAGTTTAGTTCTTCTAATCTATTTTAGGGGTTACTTCTAGGCATTGGGTCAAACAATTTTCTAAAGTCAACAAAGCAACAAAACATATTAATTTTGTTAATGCAATACTCCTTAGCAATGATTCTAAGAGTAACAAGGTGGCCCATAGTCAAATTACAACCATGAAATCTTGCATGGAATTTAACTCTTTTTCCATGAATTTCTAGGCATCTGTTGATTTTATTTTCTATAATGATTCCATATATTTTTGCTGAAGAGGGATAGTGATAATGTCCTAGAATTAAATGGATCGATCTTATATCCAATTTTAAAATAATTTCCTAGAAATGTTGAAACCATATAACAATTCTTCTCAAAATTCAAATCCCTTGTCATGCAGTGCAAGTAGTGTGGGACTGACACGAAGGATGAACAATTGGTGCTCTCAATTCTAGGAAAACTTGGCCGAGAATTCTGAGTGTTCATATGCACCTTTCACTCCGGGAGACTGAAAAATCCTAATTGGTGAATTCTGTCACTTGATGCCTTCACAAAATCTCTTATTCAGGAGGAAGGAAACCCGATACAGATGGGATCCCTCAAATCCTCCACATATCAAGCTCTCTTGGTCGAGGAGATAAGGAATACACAAGAAAGAAGGAATAAGAAAGGAAAGGATAGGAGGAACACTGAGTTACAACCTAAGGAAGAGTTTGATCCATTCGATGAAGCCTCGAGCTCTAAAAAGGACAAACATCAGAGGTTTGACAAAGGAAAGAGATCCTACTATAAGAAAGGAAACCATATAGAGACTGGTTGTATGAGGAATACCATAGATCAGATGCCAATATTTGTTGGACAACACACTATTTCCCTCCATGAAGGCGCAAGGAAGGATGATTTTGGAGACAAGACTGAAGATAATGAGAGATGCCATTCACTGAAGGATGGAATTTCAAAATGTCATGCCTTCCTCATTCATTCAGGATCCTTCAAATAGTACATGGTTGCATCCAAAGAATCATTCTCTTCATGGGATATGACACTCAAATCGAAGCTTAAGAGAAGGGTTCAATCAAATTTGAGGATGGAGTGTTGAAGAATGTGCTCTAGGTTCCCTCCTTAGTAGCAAATTTGTTGTCTGTATATCAAATGACTCATACAAGATCACCAAAGCGAGTTGTATTTGATCCTAACTCGGTAGAGATATCAGATATATTTAATGGGAAGTTGATACTAAAAGGTGAAACAAACCATACTTCCAAGGCATATGAATTCCCACACTTTATTCCATACTCAGATCCATTGCAATCTCAGTTGCAATTTGAAAGGGAAGGTAAATACATTCTACTTAAACATTTTGCATATGATAATGTTTCCATTAATGTTTCAGATTTAGAATCCGAAGCAGAGGACCAAGTTCAATTAGTTTATGGAATTGAAGATGAAGTTCAATAAGATACAGATCCAGATCTAGTCCCTAATCCCAATCCAAAGCCTAAATGCCTCAAAAGGTCACTGAGGTTGTTGGGAACATGACTAGCGAGTCATCTGACAAGAGAAAAAAAATATCTTAGTTTCAAAATGAAATCCTTGCGCTATGTCATGAAAATCTACTTCTCCCAGAGAAGTGCTATAAAATCCCAGAGAGATGTTGCATAATGGTGAGGTTTGATCAACAGTTGTTCCCAATGAAGAACAATTAGACATTAGATCATGTCACTCTTCCTTTAAAAAGAAGAGACAAAAGTAACTTTCTACATGACAAATCGAAATGAAAAATTCACATGGAAAAGCATAAGGGCACACTGATTCTCTCTTGACATGCAAGCTGAAGAATCCATTGTATGGGCTCAAGAAAGGCCCTATGGCATGGCATCCCAAGTTCAACTATTCCATATTGTCAAAGAGGTTTGAACGATGCAATATTGGCTATAAAAGAAGATACATTTCTTCTCATGTATGACATTAGATTGGAATAAGGTGGATAGGTTGACATAAATTTTACCAGGGGACCAATGTACATAAGGATCATCACATTGCATTACTTCTCCACAGAGATGTACACTGCAAAATTTTTTCACAATTTGTTTTACTTGGGAGGAAGTCTTTTGCTATAAAACCTTGATCCTCATTCCACTATTCATTTTAAGGGGGGGTTTTCCCCATGAGGTTTTCCCCATTTTCTTTGGTTTATTAAGAAGTTAATTTTTGCATTAGATTGGATGGGTAACCTTTGGTCTTAGTTTCCAGACCCAATTTTTCCATGTTTGGATTAAGGGTGGATGTTAGGATTAATTAATAATCCTCCCTTGACCACCATAGTTTAAATGACATTTTCTAGCTAAGGATTATGTTTCCACTTCATTAGTTCCATGGGAAACTCATTTGGGTCCCACCTACCAATTTATGCACTAGTTTACGTGACTTTAGGAGTTATAGAAGCCAATCCCTATAATCATGGGAGTCCCACCATCAAGTCACCCTAGTTTGTGTTAAGTTATCATTAGATATACATCAGTTAGCATCGATTAGTTAATCTATAGTTATTCTAGGACCAAATTTGCCTAATTTTAGGAGGTAGGCACCTTTTCCTACCTCCCTTATTCAATTAACTAACCAAAAACTGATTTAGTTGTCCTCAGTTGCATTAGTGATATCCTAGTGGTGATTTTCCCACATTGAGGTAGCACTGGAGTCAATCCAAGTTGGTGAATTTGAATCCTACCTAGTGTATTCAAAATTTCCTTATTGTATCATCATTGTATTACAAAAATATTAATGATTATTGATGTAATGTTAAATTGACTAAATTTTATCTCTTGGTTGTTCAATTTCACCATGAATTTTTTATCAGTGTACATTGCATTGCTTCTTTCTCCTTCAACCTTATTTCACAGTGCATTCATTCAGGCCTTAGGATCCTAATATTTTCTAGATTAAACATCTCTCTCTCTCTCTCTCTCTGAGATGGAAACAAGCACATCTCTAGGAATTCCCATAGAACTATCACCTCTCCTCCTCCTCCTCTCTCTCTCTTTCTCTATCTCACATGCTCTTCCTAACTCTAATGCAACTCCCTCTCACTCTCTCTCTCGCTTGATCCACCTAACCCCAACATCCTTGTTGGAAAAACCCACCAAAAAATCCTCGTCGACAGGGATTTTCACTCTGTCGACACCTAACCAGTGCGATCTCCCTTAGCATCGGCCTAGACAGGTTTTACCCTGCCCAACAACATCCGCAGAGCAGACGAAGTCTCACATGAGATGTTCAAGGGAGAGCTATCGAAACCAAGTTTCCAGCAGTAAGAAGGGAAGATATGGCATCGGACAGGTAGACAACATAATTATCAGATTACAAAACTAAGACAATGACCGTAATTTATCCTCATAACTATCGATCTACCAGATCGCATCATTCATTTGTCATAGTAGTATCATTCATAAAGCAACTTAAACCATAATTTATCAGAAATGCCACAGAATTGGAATAGATCACATCGTCAGTTTATCACAACAACATCAGTAAATCATAGCAGATTCAACACACTTCTCAATGATATCGCAGTAGAGAAAATAGCAAAACAGAAGACAATATTTATGCAACAATAGTCATGTCATATTAACTCTGCGCAATAGATCCAAAACAAACAACTCTTCTCCACAGCAGGAGACCAAATACATCCCAAAAATCTAGATAGATCACAGATAAAACATAAGACTCATCAAAACCATAGACAGATCGCACCAGATCTCATACTTCATGCGATTATCTCTAACCTCTAATAGCTCGTGATGATGATGTTGTCTATTACAATTGCAAAAATAGCTCTATATATAGGCTTGCACCTTTACATTGAAGGTCCACTTCTAACTAACTTTTAGCCACTACTGACATATGTCCACAAAACGTTATCAATTAACGGATTAAATATAAAAATTGGCTATTTTTATGCCCATCGCGTTGATCTAGCCTTGTCCGGTGTCGCATGAGCTTGCACAGTTTCCACGATGCTGTGCAACTCACTTACCAAAATCCCTGCCAACAGGCCCCTAACATAGTCTTGTGGCTCATCCTTGATCCACGTCAGGTAGATAGGGTATATGTCGATGTCCTGGCCTTGAAATATTCAAAATGCTGCGAGATCTCTCGAACCTGGAGATGGAATTTTTTGGCAGCGCTTTGACGATTAAGAAGATCCTGCTGCATGGGGTGGGATGTCCCAACCTTTCCATCGGCCATCTACTGATTTTCTTGCACCACCTGAAGTGTTGCGACTGCTTTGATAGCCAGCTTCCCACCAACTTCTTGGAATTCATCCAACTCGGCACAACTCTTTTGTTCACGTTCTTGGGCGCGGGAAGTTCTTTGCTGTAGGTCTTTCAATTCCTCAGTCTATGTGATCTGTACCATGAGTGGGAGTGCTCACAACGCCATCTTCAGTGTTGTCAACTGTCCTTTAGCTTCTTGGGCATGTGTGGTCAGCTGGTCAAGCTGCTCGTCTTAGACAATGCTTTGCTAGAACTGCGTCGTCACCTCCATGATTGTCTTGGCCTCTTGCTCCATGGTTTCAAATTGGGCCGCTATCTCTTCAATGGAATCCTTTCGTTCAGCAACCTACTCCAGCGGTGCCTCTCGATGGAACAGGGCATTGAGCACTAGGATGGTGTCCTAAAGTTGGTAAATAACTTCCCCAAGTTGCTTGGCCTTAGCAACTACAGTAAGCTCGACCATGTTCTCAAATATATGTTGACACGCCTCATAAACAGCTTGCTTGACCTCGCCAACACTTGCAAACAGCTGCGCCTTCCCAATGATGAGGCGGTCTTGCGCCTTCTTCAGCTCGGTAATTTCCTCAGCATCCTTGTGCTGCAGCTCGGCCTGCGCCACCTTCAATGCATTGATCTCTCATACCTTCTCTTCCGCCAGCTGCACTCGGACTTGATGTAACTCCTCCCCTTCTTTCTATAGCTTCTCGGCTGTGCTCTATGACTGCACGTATCCATCAGTAAGATCCTTCTGTCTATCTGCCAATTCCTGGGCAGCAACATGTTGTAGATCCACCAGTACTTGAGCAGGTAACTTGTTCAGATCCAAGGAAACACTCTGGATCAGCTGCAGTAATTGGTTCACTTCTTCACTCCCCGCATCGATCGAAGTCGAGGGAACTTGAACGTTCCTATCTCGGGGCTCGGTGCTAATTGACAGGACTTCTTGCATCACATGTCTCATGGGTGTCTGCCTGCAAACAACATAAAAAATGGAATTCAACCTATCTCTTGCCGCACCAAACTCTTCATAGTTGGACTCGCATATTGCTTGTGTCGCAGCCTCGAATGAGTTAGTGACTGCTTTGATAAGCCGGTGGAATTGGTCCTCCGGTCCTCTCTCGTTACCGCTGCATGCATCATATTCTTGGTGCCATTTGGTGTGAGTTTCCTCCTGCATGCATTGTGTTTCAGCCTTAGGGTCTGTCGATGACTCATTGTCAGATTCGGGAACACTCAGCTCCTTCTGGACAGGCTTGTCCAAGGCATCAGGTGGCGGAGCCTTAGAGAGTTCCTCCTAACTCACAGGGTCGTGCCATTCAGCCGACCACTCTTGAATGATGGAATCCAATTACTCATTGGCTACTTTGTAGGCGAGAGGAATCCAATTATTCATGATGGAATCCAATTATCCTTTGAAAGTAATATTATCGTCTCTCTTTGCCATAAAAATTTAGTAACTTTTCTCCTTAACCATGTTGTTCCATAACAATTTAATTTCTCATTAACTTTTTTACATGTAGATACATGACATATGGCGTGAACTAAGAATGCAACTTTAATATCTCAAAACCAAGATAATTGGTCGTAGCACCTGAAAGAGAACGGAAAAACGACGAAGGTAGGAAAAGCAAAATGTATTGATATTTTATAATATAATATATCTAACTTGTATTAAAAACGTCTAACATTATATTTTATGATGGTTTAAATTATTAATTTATTTTTAAGTCAGTATAAATATATTATAATTAAAATTTATTAAACACACATGCCACAGATTTATTAAAGTGTCCATTTTGTAAATTATAGTTTAATTGATTTATTTAACCACTAAACTTAAACTTTCAGCCTTTGAAAATAAATAATTAGAATTCCAAAATTTTATGAAAACTCCAAAAACTTTAAATAAAATGATTTGTAACGACCAAATAATGACGGTATTACTATAGCCCTAGCCCTTGAAGAGCATGGACTAAACCATTGTTACAATAGATCATTCTAGTAATTTGTAAACTAGCACACATTAATTTAAACTAGGGCCTTGCCGAAGCAACAGAAGCAGAGGCACTGAATAAGAAGCAATTAGGAAATTATTAGTAGTATAAACACAAATGCCTATAGTTCTCCACGGACTATATGAAAATAAAAGTCAAGTCGTCTCGTTTTTATTTTCATAAAGATTTAGTTTTTACTGGATCATAAATTTAGATAAATAATTAATTGAAATTGTCGTTTGAGTGGATGGATTCTGATAAATTTATCATACAAATTAGTTCATTTTTAGGTCAAAGGTTAATATATCTTAGAATTTTGGTGTCGACTACTATCTATATGTTTTTCCATTTATGGACGACAATGAGAGAAGTGTACTGTCAAGATTGATTTTATGGGCGTCGTCCAAGATTAAACGAGAATGAGACAAGTTTACTATCCAAATTCATTTTATGGGTGTCGTAAAAAATTAATAAAATAATTTCAAAAAATTAGAATTAGCTTAATTATTATGCCATAAGTACAATTACTGATAGATGTAAAACTTAAAATTAATCTTCAACTATTTGATTATTAGATACAACTACGAGCTTAACTCCATCGATTATTAGATACAACTATTAACTTAACTCCAATGATTCTTAAACTATTAGCTTAACTTCAACTCTAATCACAGTTATATTGGACAACTATTACCTTAATTATTAGATACAACTATTAGCTTAACTCCAATTATTGTGCAAGTGTTAGCTTAACTTCAACTCTAGCTTAGACCAAGTGCATTTGGCATGTAGGAGTCTAGCTAATGTGCACTCTTGTAAGAGTCTAACTCCTAATAAAATAGTTGGAACTCTTAATAAACTCCTCTATACATTTAATAAACTCGTGCATCATGTATACAGTTTGTATTACTGTTTAGGTTTTCTATATAGATATGATTAGGTTTTCGATTATTTTCAAATGAGGTTAGTCTAACTCATAATTTAACAATTTCAAAAACTTAAAAATAGCTTAGCTAACATCTGATATGTACAATTTGTGATAGTTGAAAAAAAACAAACTTCAGCTTCAACTATTCGATTATTAGATACAACTATTCGATTATTAGGTTAAATGCATTGATGATACAACTAGTAGGTTAACTTCAACTCCAATCATTAATTTTGATTGAAATGCAATTGCCAATATATTAACTTCTAAATTAACTATTAGATACAACTATTAGTTTAACTCCAATGATTCATCAATTATTAGTTTAACTTCAACTTTAATCATTGTAATATTGGATAATATTAGATTAACTCCAACGATTCTACAAGTATTAAATTAAATTTAGATGAATTCTATCACTTAGCATAAGAATTTGACCTTGATTGGAGTGAATCCATGCACCAAGAACAATCACTTAGTTAATGTGGAGCTAATACGACAATTAAACTCCATTTGGTACTTGGGAGTGGAGTTAATGTGCATAAGCCTTATTAGTCTAAGCTTTATATTAATTTTTAAATTAACAATTACATACAACTATTAGCTTAACTCTGTAATATCCCGAATTTGGGACCTAACACTTATAGGCATGAGCTCATGTATTATGATGTTATCTTGATGTTTTATTTTGATATATTGGGTCAAAGACCCCACTGCATATGAACATGATGATTGGTTTTATATATTGGGCGTACACCAATTATTGATGATATATATATGCTTGTTTGTGTTGGGCATGAATCCTAAAGCACGTGATTGATGAGATGTTTTGCGTTGAGCGAGGAGCTCTAGAGCACATGGGTAACTAATGTTTTGTGTTGAGCGAGAATCTCTGGAACACATGTAAAGATAATTGGAAGTGTTGGGAATAAGCCCTAGAGCCTTCAATGTTGATTTTGAGCATAAGCTCTGGAACATCGGATCCTTGGCCATTGCATCCCTAGGTGTATCGTACGAGTACATCCTAGCATTAGTGTTGAGCGAAGAGCTCAGGAATTTCACTAAGGTTGTAACTCCTTTTTTTAGCATTGAGTATGGGCTCTGGTAAGTGCTAGGAGTTACTGAAAATAATTTTAAATTCTCGAGTGAAAATGACTCGAGAAAAATATTGATCTCATCATACTTATTTATAATTAATTAAACGAAATTTCATTTTTTTGTATTCTCATCAAGTACTGAAGAACTACCATGTTATACGATGGAATCCAACATGCAAGGATGTTTAGAGTTGCCTACCCTAGTAGACCTAACCATCTACCTATTTGACCTTAATGAAGAAGTGTCATAAGTTTAAGGATCATGGTATATGATGCCCAAATACAAATGTTAACAAATGCTATATTATTATATATCTTATACATGGTATGTAGAATGAATAAATATAGTGAAAATATTAATGATGAAAGAAAGAAAGAAAATATCCATCCATTATTATTTATTATTAAAATATAATGTAAAATACCTCATGTACCTTAATGTGTTAAGTGATGTATTTGCGATTTAGGTGTCTGCAAAAACATGATTAGTAACCTGTTCCACCATTAAGCCTATTTATTTCATTCATACTAACATCTTCATATAGCAAAAATAAGACATGCACGCAATAAAACAAAGAATGAGACAACCATTTTCACGTGGTTCACCTCATCCATGAGGCTACGTCCACCAATCATTTACTAGTTCTTTTATTCTTATCGGAGAGAAAATATTACAAGTGGCGGCACAACCAATGCCATTTTTCTTACTGCGATTCTCTTCACAGAGAGACACATTCAACAGTACAATTTGCCTCTTTCATAGCAAAATACTACATTGATACTTTGACCTTATCTCGACATATTCCAACCATATTAAAAGACTTAATATGTTTCATCTAAACATGATACTAGTCTAGCATAGATAAAGAAATGTTGGCATTAATAGTACCCTTAGACAACATAGTGATCAATAACCAATGTGGGACATGCATTGTACCGCTAGTGGAAAGGCTTGGCATGGAAAATAATAAATTTAGTTTAGTGGTGTTACAAACTCTTTAACTATCATTCTTAAGTTGTATGACTCTCGTCCAGTATCATTCTATCCATCCTAGTTCCCAGGTTCTCTTTTTCAGCTAGTGATGGTCAATATGATCAGTTTGCCAGTCTCGGGAAAACACAACAACAATAAGATTAAAAATATGTAAATAGTTGCAGCCTGCAATGGTCAATACGCAGCTAACCCAGAAGATTGAAGGACGCATTCCTTATACCCAACCTCAACAATGGTGAGGCAAAAATAATGGATTTTAAGGGAGGGCGACTTGCGTATAATGCAGGGTGTGCTAACCTGAGAATCTTGCGATCATTGGTACCACAGCCAATCATATATAAATTTACATGTGGAATTTCTATGCAGCATCTCAGAGATCCTTTAAATAATATTAATGACCAAAAAGTTTCTGTAGGCCCAGATATATTGATCTTAGGTTGTGGAATATCACCCGATCTAATTTAATTTCAACCTAAAGGCGATGTCAACCGACAGGCACATGCATAACACATAACTGGTTTTTATTCAACCTAGGGGAGATTCTAAATGAAACACAGCTATGCAAAATGGATCTGTCTTGAATTTTAAAGAAATAAAGGCGCATACGAGATTGACACTCATCAACTGTTGTCGAGGGTTAAACCCATGTTTAGGGATCACGAGACTTAAAAAAAAGGACGCCTATCTCCAAACGCCCATCAAGTGCAGTGTTTTATCCCGATCCTGTTCTCCTCGTTTCCCTGGAAAACACCTCTCCTTTTAAAGAGGCTGATATTGAAAACGCCCTCTCTGAAAACAAAAGGCAGGGATCTTTCCTACAACTAATGTAGAGACCTTTCTATTCGACGGAGGAATGCCCTCCCCCTTGATCAACCTACTCCCCTCTTTATGTAATCTCTTCAATGCTGCAGACTCCCTCATAATTAGAAACACTAAAACTGAAATCCTTCCAGCTCGATATACGGCCTTGCATGTAACCGTCCCACTTTTCTGTCTAGTGAATCAGCCCTATTAGGGCATGAGATGGTGGCCCTTTTCCCGCTGGATGCAAGAGCGACTGTTCGGGAAAAATTATACTAGCATGTGCCGGGTTATATTACCATGATCAGTGCTCGTAGGTTTTTTTTTATGTTTCTTGAGGCGCTGTCAACAATCGCACCTTCAAAGGCATTTTTCCTCATAAGCATTTCCCCCTTCCCCCTTACATAAATTAGGTAAGGATGTTTAGTGATAACTAGTTCAATATACTCATCTTTTTATAAAAAGGGTTTAATTACTATGTTTTTCCTTTTTGTTCTCATGATATAATTTATATCATGATACTCCATGTTTTCCCTATTTATCATTACATCAGATGTCTTTTTACTTATTGATTTTTAATTAAAATACGTTATATTTTATGAAGGCTTAGTTTGTCATTTTCCTTTTTCCTTATGATATACTTTATATCACGGGACTTATATCTATCATTGATAGATCTCCAATTTAATAATACTTGTCTTTAAATTTTTCTTTGTGCTTACATTATGATTTATATCATAATGTCTTTTGTCAAACCCTTGTTTTTCGATCCCTTAGCCCTAGTTCCTTTCGCACCTGTGTTTGTCAGCTTTTGAGTTAATAAACTTTTACCTAACTTTCAAGTTTTCTTCGGGTGGGGCCTTGGCACTTGAGCTCCTCACCCAGAAGCCCTCATACAATAATATTTACAATCACAAAACTCTTAGGGGCATAAAGGAGGGACATTACATCCTCTCCCCCTAAAATTAACACCGTCCTCGGTGTTCTTGTTCTTCAATAACTTTTCCTTTCCTTTTGAGTCGTCCTGGTTGCTTGTATTTCCCGTCATGATCCTGCATTTTAAAATCATACATATGCATGCATACTAGAATTGAAATGTAAAACTCAGAAATCCAACATTATACAATTTTCATAACATATCAGTTCTATTTCCAATAACATATAGGTACCAGTTTACCTATACCGCACATACCATTTCCTGGCATTGTTCTCTTCTTTGGATTTCCTCCATCCCAGCACACCAAGTGCTAATAGTACTTCAAGTACCAATTCAAGCCACCCAACACAAGGACGATACCAACCCTTCGTGTATCTCCTTTGTGCTATTTAGGGTGCTTCATCATTATTCTTTTCTCAGGATGTTCCTCCATCCCAGCACTCCAGTGCTAACAGTACTTCCAGTACCAAATCAAGCCACCCAACACAAGGACGATACCCTATACCCCTCTGTAGGTGTATCTCCTTTTGTGCTCTTCAGGGTGCTTCACCAAGATGAGGCACTCCGTTCTCGCACACCTCCACAACGCCTAGAGGTTATTCTCTTCACAGAGTCCCCCACTCATGTGACAGTCCTCTAATGTGTGCAAAACATGTCTTAATCAAATGTCTTACATCTAGGCGTCCCTAGAATGCATAATGGTCCCTTGCTGGCCCGGGGGAAAAACAAGGTAGCTTTCAACCACTACCTCCATCACCAATTCCTCGTGGTGACAACTTTATACATATGAGATTTAACTCATCATAGTCCTGGACCTTTAGCCTTTTCTCATGGCCATAATTTCCCATGCCTGCAAGCACTCTATGGGTGTTAGTTTATCATTTTATTAATTCAATGAACATCAAATTTTTCCATAAGTCATGCCTTACTTCATTTTTCATTCATCCGATAAGAGCCTTTTATCACCGGAATTGACAAGAAGGCATTTTACAAGAAGCCACAAAATATTTTCAATTTCTTATACCAACACCATTTGCAAGAAAACACATAAAGCCTGAGAATTTTGACAATGCAACCACTCATTAACTTCAATTTATTACAATAGAAAAATTCACTCACTGTTGCAATTTTATATATACTACATCTGAAATTTTTAAAGTGCTTGTCAATGCCATAAGACCAAAATCTGTTAGCAATTCTAAACAAACTAAATTGCTTGCAATCATCCTCGCCACAATAAGGTCAGAAAATCCCAATTGAAAAGACCAATTAAACAACTATCTTAGTTAAATTTTCCCTTCTACAATATCCATAGTTAAAATAATTTCAACCACCATGATGGGCATCCTGCTGATAAATAATCAAAACAAAACCTGAGATAATCGTGGACATCACCAGTTGTAAGAAAACTCAATAGCAGGGCTTTCCCCATGAAGTTGGTGTCTGGAAATGCTATTGGACATTTCCTTCCGTGCCATCATAATGGTTGGCGCGCTGAGATGTTCAAACCACCTTCAACTACGAGCAATTTAGGGAGCGATACTAAAGCCCTAAAGCACTCAAATCAACAAAATCAATTTGCACAAAAGAGGCTATATTATTCAAATAATACTCCTTGCAATGTTTAAACATATAGCATTGATCCTTGAATGAATATATATTTGTATACTAACATTGCTACAACTTTAAATCAACATATAAACCCTTCCTTCTAACATTAGTTACTACCATTAACTTGCATACTAATACCATAGTATCGACACCATCGATCCTTTCATCAAACTTCAATATAAGGTACAAGTTCCTACTAACTTATCGAGTATTTAAACAATAATTCCCAAAATATTTAGTAGCATCATTTTACTGACCGAAATGTATGATGGAATATTTAACTGATATTTTTCCATCCATGCACTTAAACTTTGTAAAAATGCTTATATGAAATCTCTACCTGGTACATTGCAACACAGGATCTTTGTATTCAGACCCTACCCTTTCAGAAGGTGCTTACGACTTCATCACAGGAAATGCATATGCAGGACTATACTTGGTAAATGCTTTATATGCAGTTTGTGCATTGGTTAGCCCAGACAAGGGTTAGATCCTAAAAAGAAATAAAATTCACCCCTAGGATTTCTTCCAGATTTGCGAATTAAGAGAAAGAAATACAAAATCCCAAGGTGTAAATATGAAATACTGAGTCGAAGGGGAACTCACACTCAAGCATTTATTCATGGTAAAACACAACCGTGGTTTATTCATAACACCAAATTGCATAGAGAACTATTTATGCATACATTCACACCCACTTGTAACATAAAAATCTCAGGCATTTCTACAATTGAAAACATGGAGTTAAAAATGCGCAGCCACACATTACAGATCCCCAACGCACTATAATTTACAGATCTAATTTTCTCCTAGAACGTTATATGTAGACTAGGCTAAAAAACCAATATTATCAGTGTTCAGATTTGTACATATTTAACCTCCATCAATCAATATTTAGATCCACTACCAGCATCACTTAAATTATAAAAAACATAACATGGGCTCGAACTTAAACTAGTGGCAAAGTTGGATCATGCATGAAGGTAAGAACATCGGCTGGGAACAAAATCGATACTAGTTAGACTTCAGATCCGCAACACATAATTAAAATAAAAGATGCATACCTTTTCTACAGATCGAAACTAAGATCAAAACCATAGATAAGGGATTTACAAAAATCAACTGGCAGACAAAGGATTTAGCATACCTCATATCTATAAGAACTATGATATGAAATCATGCACCGTTTCTATTGTAATGTTGTTGAGGCATCTTCAAGAGCATGACATATTTCCACAAGGTGCAGAAGTTTCTTCCATCGGATATGCCAAAAACTTCAATAAACTTTAAATATATGAAATTATACACCTTTTCATGTCACAATGCTGACAAGGCATCTTTCAGGAGCATACCATCTCTCCAAAAGGCACAAGACACCTGCGCCTACTTTTAGCTTTTAGCTGTAGATGTAGAAATGAACGAATAACACCATCACATGATTATCCTGCATGTTGGCCAAGTTGGATGCAAAATAACAAGGAAAATAACCTATCAAGGACACACTAATGAAAATATCTCCTAATGCTAGTTGATTGGATTGCTTCTATAATTCTCCGATCTCAAGAGGCTGCTTATAAAAAAATATGAATTTATCAGATACTAAATATTGGATTACAATTAATGATGTATAACATCAAGATAATAACATGCTACTATGTAACAAGTTCCTCCCTGGTCATTTGTAATTTGGTTGAACAGTTTTACTTAAATTCATCAGAAACATATCAAGGATACAATAGATCTATCCTGAAATATATATATGTCTATACATTTGTTTGATTTAAAATCATAAGCTTATTTTTTTAGTAATGAAAACATACCATTTACCCACAAGATGTAAGACACCTTCGGTTATTATAGCTGTCAAAGATTAGCAATCACTGGACATAGAGAACAGTTATAGTACATACTACATATACTAACATTTTGATTATCCTGCAGGATGGGTAAACAAATGCAATACAAGACATCGAAAGCTAATTATGCTTCAGAAGGCAGGCTACAAAACAAAGATGCACAAATGGCAGCCATACTTTGCCAGAGGCAATCATGCTCTAGGACTATAGAGTCTGGGATATGGTTTAATGCTATCAACATGACATGGATCCAAAATCACACTACCGAGACAGCATTATTCACATGCAATAATGATAAATCATAAATGACAGAGTTGCAAAAGCAAATCGATTTCCTTGCTATAGATACATGCAGACTATAAAAAAATCAATCAAGGATTCGAATCAATCGATCCTCCATACATGAATAGAAATCAACCATAGAGTTTAAAAAAAAATCAAGTCAATTCCTCAATATAGGTATACGCAGTCATTCAAGTAATCCCAAGATGCATATACATGGCGACTCTAAAACTCTAAAAAAAATCAATCAAGGGTTCGAATTAATTGATCCTCCATACATGAACATAAAATCAACCGTGGAGTTTAAAAAAAAATCAAGTCGATTCCTCAACGCAGTCATTCAAAGTAACCCAAGATGCATTCCCTCAAATCGATTAAAAATCAAAAAGATTTATGATGCCTTATTTCACTGTTTTAAATATAAATTAATTTATTACAAATTTAGGCCCTTTACCCAATGATTTTCTTTCACGGCCTGAAAGAAATAATGGAAGGTTTTTTTTGCATTCGATCCTTCTACCCATTTGAAATCAACTCTTATTTAACACAAAAATCTATGTAAATCGCTCTATCATTCAAGGTTTAGCAGATGTCCTAGGAAGAAGTATGTACTTACCAGAAATCTGGTCATGTAGAACCCAAGCCCAAGCTCAAATCCTCGGTGGCACATGTAGGAAATGGGTAAAGACTGTAGATGTGGGTGTTGTAGGGGGCTCCATGGTAAGTGGCAACAGCGAGACCATAAATTTTTTCCTCCTCTCTCTCACAGTGTTTCCTTTCCAAACCCTAAAGGAAAAAAAATACACTGCTTGTGTAAACTGATCTACCGATCTGATAAAATGAAGGTCCCTGAGATTCTCTATCCGATGCAGATATCCTTTCCTGAAGGAAACACAGAGATAAAACGTCGAGGGCATTGCTACGCAATGTGTAGAGCCCCCTCCTCAAAGCACAGAGATTTGTGAAAAAGATCCATATGCCACGATTTCTTCCAAATGTAATCCTGCAAAACTATCATGTTAGCCCATTATTAAGGGTCCAGTGTTGTAGCTGGCTCTGATACCATATGTAAAATACCTCATGTACCTTAATGTGTTAAGTGATGTATTTGCGATTTAGGTGTCTGCAAAAAGATGATTAGTAACCTGTTCCACTATTAAGCCTGTTTATTTCATTCATACTAACATATTCATATAACAAAAATAAGACATGCACGCAATAAAACAAAGAATGAGACAACCATTTTCACATGGTTCACCTCATCCACGAGGCTACGTCCACCAATCATTTGCTATTTCTTTTATTCTTATCGGAGAGAAAATATTAAAAGTGGCGGCACAACCATTGCCATCCTTCTTACTACGATTCTGTTCACAGAGAGACACATTCAATAGTACAATTTGCCTCTTTCATAGCAAAATACTACATTGATACTTTTACCTTATCTCGACATATTCCAACCATATAAAAAGACTTAATATGTTTCATCTAAACACGATACTAGTCTAGCATAGATAAAGAAATGTTGGCATTAACAGTACCCTTAGACAACATAGTGATCAATAACCAATGCGGGACATGCATTGTACCGCTAGTGGAAAGGCTTGGCATGGAAAATAATAAATTTAGTTTAGTGTTGTTACAAACTCTTTAACTATCATTATTAAGTTGTCTAACTCCGGTCCAGTATCAATCTATCCATCCTAGTTCCCAGGTTCTCTTTTTCAGCTAGTGATGGTCAATATGATTAGTTTGCCAGTCTCAGGAAAACACAACAACAATAAGATTAAAAGTATGTAATTAGTTGCAGCCTGCAATGGTCAATATGCAACTAACCCAGAAGATTGAAGGACGCATTCCTTATACCCAACCTCAGCAATGGTGAGGCAAAAATAATGGATTTTAAGGGAGGGCGACTTGTGTATAATGCAGGGTGTGCTGACCTGAGAATTGCGATCATTGGTGCCACGACCAATCATATATAAATTTACATGTGGAATTTTTATGCGGCATCTCAGAGATCTTTTAAATAATATTAACAACCAAAAAGTTTCTGTAGGCCCAGATATATTGATCTTAGGCTGTGGAATATCACCCAATCTAATTTAATTTCAACCTAAAGGCGATGTCAACCGACAAGCACATGCATAACACATAACTGGTTTTTATTCAACCTAGGGGAGATTCTAAATGAAACACAACTATGCAAAATGGATCTGTCTTGAATTTTAAAGAAATAAAGGCGCATACCAGATTGAAGCTCATCAACTGTTGTCGAGAGTTAAACCCATGTTTAGGGATCACGAGACTTAAAAAAAAGGATGCCTATGTCCAAACTCCCATCAAGTGTAGTGTTTTATACCGATCCCGTTCTCCTCGTTTCCTTGGAAAACACCTCTCCTTTTCAAGAGGCTGATATTGAAAATGCCCTCTCTGAAAACAAAAGGCAGGGATCTTTCCTGGAACTAACACAGAGACCTTTCTATTCGACGAAGGAATGCCCTCCCCTTGAACAACCTACTCCCCTCTTTATGTAATCTCTTCAATTCTACAGACTCCCTCATAATTAGAAACGCTAAAACTGAAATCCTTCCAGCTCGATATACGGCCTTGCATGTAACCGTCCCACTTTTCTTTCCAATGAATCAGCCCTATTAGGGCATGAGATGGTGGCCCTTTTCCCACTGGATGCAAGAGCGACTGTTCGGGAATAATTATACTCGTATGTGCTGGGTTATATTACCATGATCAGTGCTCGTAGGTTTTTTTTTTATGTTTCTTAAGGTGCTGTCAACAATCGCACCTTCAAAGGAATTTTTCCTCATAAGCATTTCCCCCTTCCCCCTAACATAAATTAGGTAAGGATGTTTAGTGAGAACTAGTTCAATATACTCATATTTTTATAAAAAGGGTTTAATTACTATGTTTTTCCTTTTTGTTCTCATGATATAATTTATATCATGATACTCCACGTTTTCCCTATTTATCATTACATCAGATGTCTTTTTACTTATTGATTTTTAATTAAAATACCTTATCTTTTATGAAGGCTTAGTTTGTCATTTTCCTTTTTCCTTATGATATACTTTATATCACTGGACTTATATCTATCATTGATAGATCTCCAATTTAATAATACTTGTCTTTAAATTTTTCTTTGTGCTTACATTATGATTTATATGATAATGTCTTTTGTCAAACCCTTGTTTTCCAATCCCTTAGCCCTAGTTCCTTTTGCACCTGTGTTTGTCGGCTTTTGTGTTAATAAAATTTTACCTAACTTTCAGGTTTTCTTTGGGTGGGGCCTTGGCACTTGAGCTCCTCACCTAGAAGCCCTCATACAATAATATTTACAATCACAAAACTCTTAGGGGCATAAAGGAGGGACATTACAGATAATAAATAGTACAATACCTACAAAAGTCTAATTAAGAACTAGTTGAAAGTTCCTAAGTTAAAGTATTAAAAATTACCCCAAATTAATTAAAAATGCTTAAACCAAAAAATCAAGGTTTCTTGATTTAACTGTCCCTTTGACTCAAAAGTCTGTCTATAAAGTCTCAAGCCAAGGAAAGGCTTGGGGTGTTGATCTATCTTTTGGGAGTCATTACTCTGCCTATTTTTCTCTCAAGTAAATTCTTGGAGAACATTTTCCTCAAAAGGAAAAAGGTGAACTGATCCAGACCTGAAATACCACATAGGAAACTCTACCTTAGTAGCTCTAAGCTACTTGCATGTTGGAGGCCAGCTCGGGGGGATCTGGATTGAAACCGGGAACGGTTTCGGGTCATGGTTGGGTGGAACGTGGTAGTTCTCAAGTGATTTGGTCATCTAATAGAGAGGTGAGATCTTCTTATGAATTGTTAATGCTGATTATTTTAGTGCGCAGGTTCAGCCATTAAAGAAGCTTCTCATTACATGTATGAGATCCTATAGTGCATATTCTATTTTCCTAGAATAAAAGCTGGCTGAATTAGGAAAGGGTTCACATTATATGTTCTAACCCTATGTGTTTGATTTCTCTTTAAATATTCTAGGGTCTAGATTTTTAATTATAACCCTAGCCTGTACTTTACTTCTTATGCTATATTTATCTAGGGTTATTCATTTAGTTTACTTCTACAAATTTTATTTCATTTCTAAATGTTTATCAAGGGTTTTGCACACTAGTTTTATTCTTCCATTACTTTTACTATTGAAACTATGTTAATTGCTGTAATGTCCCCCTTTGTATACCCTAAATATGTGTCTTGATGAATGTATAACATACTTGTTTTCTGGTGAGGAGCTCAAGGCCAAGGCCCCACTAGTAAAACCCTATAATTAATACTATCTAAGTTCCTAAGTTGAATAATTAGGAAACTTAAGACATCGACATAGCTTAACGACTAACAACTAATCCCACAAGGGATAAAAACAAATAGTTAAAAGAGCCACAATTGATACCTTAGTCGCATGTATCATTTGGGCTATGGCAGGTCCACCCCACTAGGGATTCCTACTGCGTCGAGACAATCCCAAATAGGATACCGTAACCTAGTTACTTAAAACTAATTGTGGTTGAGCCACGATAGAGGGGATCACAATTTTATAACTCCAACGAAAAAACGTAAAAAGGGTTAAAAGCTTTAAACAGTTTCAAGCGAGGAAACCCAACCTAAGGAGTTAATTGTTGAGGGTCTATATATTATGGTCACCTTAACATAGGAGTAGATCATCAGTCCGCTTAATGAATTGGTACATACCATTTAATGAGATTAATTACATGCTTGATGTCTATCTTATACGAAGTTAAGATGTACATATATATATATATATATTTGGTGGGCATAATAAGGGAAAACAACTTCATAATATTCCTTAAGGAAGATACTATAAACAAAGTATACCTAAAGAACACACATTATATATATATATATATA
>LPNX010897669.1:396637-431931 GCA_001517045.1 Pseudotsuga menziesii
AGTCAGCGATTGTCTTTTTTGTCGCCTTTAATTGTGGGATGTGCCATCGGAATGGACATCAAACACTTCATGAGAATCAAAGAAAAATATGGCGATTTCCTTTGACGACTTAGGTGTCACCCTAAGAGAAAAAAAATAAGTCGTGGAAAAGACAATTCCTTGGTAGAAGAGAAATGGTATATGAAGTACTTATAAAATACATGGACTATCATTATAAGTAAAATAACCATAGATTTTAGTCTTTATACAAGACACGAATTGTTACAAAAAGAAAACCATTTATTAATTTATTTATTCAAAGTCCTTTGTAAAAGGGCATGAATAATCATCATTTAAAATCCATCATGAGAAAAGAGAAAAAAATGAATTATTAATATATGATAAAATGATAGATTAGGTATTTACAAAGACAAAGGGTTATTTTATGTCCTCTAAAAAAGACATGGATTATATCAAGTATTTATTAAAATGCTTGGACTATTATTTTGTGAAATCTATCATAAAGAAAAATGATAGATTTAGGTCTTTAAAAGGACACGGATTATTATGAAAGATGATAATTCCAAATCTTATATGAATCCTATCATAAGGAAAATACTTTTGTGAAGTAAGAAGATTATTCTTTTGTTGGATACCTACTGGGGAGGTGGTTTTCTTACAACTGATTTAGAGGAGACAGGTCGCTGAAAAAATGATGGCAGAGGTGGTTGTCTGACAACTGATTAAGAGGAGACATGATGCGGTAGAAAGGATGGCAAAAATATTGCCTTGAATGTCTGGAAGCTGGGCGCACCTCAAGGAAATGACCGTTCCTCTTTTTATTATTTTAATAAGCTGCAATTTTTACTGTGGGAATCACTTTTCAGTCCTGGTCATTGTCAAGGAAGAAGGATCTTAGTCAAGGAGATGGAAGTGAATTCCTTGGGGGAAAGAGTTTCAGCAGCGTCCCAGACCAGCGCTCTCGGGAAAGAACTAGTTCATGATGGATCGTACTTGGAGTATAACCCCCGATCAAATTTGTGAGTATGTTTTTTTTTTTTTCTGGAAATGTTTATTCTGGATTTTGGAAAAACCCACATTTGATAGATCGGTTTAGTCACTATAGGTGAATTCACCTTGGTATCACTTTAGGGTTTGTATATTGTAGATCAGTGTTCTGGCTCGGACAGCTGCGTGCTATGTAATCTAACCCTATGCACCTTGCTGAATGGACCTTTTGGTTAACCTGTAGATGTGACAATTGATCACGCTGTGTATGGGCTGCACTCCTCACTCTGTATGCGATGGGTGCCGAAGCTTTGAGTGCTCATCCTTGCAAGTATAAAACATCTGTTGTCTGCTTCATGGTCATAATAGGGATATATACCTAATTGAATTCCGTGTTATTCTAGTCCATGATCGAAATTAGATCATATTATCATCATCTAGTTGCCACAGTCGTCCTCACGATCTGAGGGCACCTGCGAGCGATTTCTTTAGTGTACATTTTTTTGTGTGATGATTTGAACAGATCCATTCTGGCCCTTTACATATACGCATTGCTTAATGGATCCTAGCCATGGATATTTTAAATTTTTGCTGAGATTTGGGTAAAGAAAAACCTAACTACAGATTATCTCACGTCCCTTCAAGCCCAGCGTTTTTCCCATGACAGAAATGTTTGCCGCCCCGTAAATATATGGGCATGACATCTCTGTAATAATGAGATGACCAAAGTATGATCACGGTGATTGGGTAAACCTTTAGTGTGCCTACCCGATTGAAGGGTTGTTTAGACATCAACCTCAACGGGAATGGGAGTCTCGCTATCTCTCTGCGTAGTGTGTTTAAGCAAACAGTTCTGCCTGTTTTCTATGTATGAGTCAAATTTCACAGCGTGGAGGGTAAGTGTGTGGTAGAATGTGTTAGATCCAGTCTTAACTTGTGTTGATTACACAGTGTGGAAGTTAGGGCCTATTTTGTTGAGGATGAAGAGTGTTTACTTCCATGATTGCATTGCATGTTTTGGTTTTAGTTGCATAGCCTGAATTGGTAGGGTTTGCAGTTAGATACTCGTTCGGATTTGCATTTTCTTTTGATGTCGAAGTGCCTGAATGAAATAAACCCCATGTTTGCCAATGCTACGATAAAAACCCAATCGAATGGGGATTAAATTATTTAAAATCATATATATATATATATATATATATATATATATATATTGATACGAATATGGGGAGGGGGGCTCCAAAGTGTTGTGACTGTCAGGTCCATCCTTGCTTCAAAGTAAGGAAGTGCAGCCCTAGCCCTCGCTAGGATTAAATAATTGCTTAACATTAAAAAATACTACAAATGTTTTCAACGTAATTAAGGAGATTTAAGCTCCTTGTCAAAACAAAATTGGGAGAAGTTGGAAATGCTTGGTTAGCAGTAAAAATACTACAATTGTTTTCAATGTAATTAAGCAGAGTTAAGTTCCTTGTCAAATCAAATTGGGAGTAGTTTGAAATGCTTGCTTAATAGTAAAAATACTACAATTGTTTTCAATGTAATTAAGTGGAGTTAAGCTCCTTGTCAAAACGAAATTGGGAATAGTTGGAAATGCTCTTAGAGAGAGGAACACCGAGAATAGCAGAAAGCATGGCAAGCAATGATGATGTGAAATTGTAATTCTTTTACCGATGGAATATTACATAAACAGGTTTGGTGGACGTAACCCACGGATTGGGTGAACCACGTACATTTGTGTATGTCTCATTTTCATGTGTATGAATGTTTTACTTTCCTCATATTATTTCGTACTTAGGATGTCTTTCTGCAAAATGCATTTTTGTTCTGCAAAGGATTAACTAAATAATGATAGTATTATCCCAATGTTTTCTTGTAACTTAGTAGGTCTCATGATGATGAAATGCTTGTGGAAATGATTAAGATCTTCAAGGATTCACATTCAAGAAAATAGTCGTCAAAGGGACTATAATGTTGTACCCTTGAAGGTTATAATATCTGCTATTGACTTGGCAAAAATGCATCTTACAGGATCCATTATTTAAAACAAACAATGAATAGTCCGTCGAATCAATAATATTTCTTTAAAAGGTCGATAGTCCAAAGCTAGGGTGGATACATGGTGGCTAACGATTTACCAACAATTAATTAATCAATACCTCAAGAGAAATCCATAATGTTAGTCGAAGGATTAGAAGAACATGAAAGCATTTAACAATGACAGGTTAATTACTGTACCTAAGTATTCCGCCAATGAGAGGGTTACTTAATGATATAAGTAGTGGTAGGCAAATAGCATGTTGGATTATGTTATCAATAGAAATCTTAGTAAAATTGGATGCAATTGCATGTTCATTTTCTGCATAGAGAATGGATGTAATTTGTATAATGATTATTTTATCGTAAGTGAATTTTTGACATTAATTGATTGGAGATGATTCATCAAATTGCCTTGTAAAAAGATCTGCCACTAATATGATCAACTCATTCTGTAGTAACAGTGAAACAAAGCAAAAGTATTTTTTTCGTACATAATGGCATTGAGGTACAAGAGGTACATAACAATTGCAAACTAGGTTTTATTTCAAATCTATTACCTATATGTTCTTTGGCCTATATACACTACCGACAGATTTCATTTGTCAGTAGAGCCATGTTTGAATAAATACTAGTTCAAATCTATGTTGCAATTAAAACCTAGATTTAATTAAGTATCATCTACTTACAATAACAAGAAAACTAACTAAGAATACTATTGGTATATAACCATATACTATTGGTATATATATATATATATATATATATATATATATATATATATATATACTAACAATCATAANATCTAAAATAAAAATCAAAGAAGACCTTTCAAGGTCTGCATAACTACATATATGCTAAATACCAAACCATTTTTCCATTAAAATACTGTCATCATAAGC
This sequence comes from Pseudotsuga menziesii, assembly GCA_001517045.1. Classification (NCBI taxonomy): domain Eukaryota; kingdom Viridiplantae; phylum Streptophyta; class Pinopsida; order Pinales; family Pinaceae; genus Pseudotsuga; species Pseudotsuga menziesii. The sequence continues at coordinate 400,564 of LPNX010897669.1, forward strand.
AAATAAACAATGTAAGTATCGAGACCATTCATTGGTCTAAATATGAAGTTCCTTTTTTAAATTAAATCCATAGCTCTATAATATTATAAAAATGCACCATAAGAATCGCATCCATAAGTTACAAGGCCTGAATAAAATCCACATTATAAATTATACGCATTAATCATTTAAATAATCCATCCCTTCATTTCATATAAACAATTAAAACCATGAAATTTCATTAAGGTCATAGGAACAAATCTTGTAAACAAGCATTGCCATTTCGTTTACATAAACTACGATTCCCTTTGTATTAAAATATACAATAAACATTAATACAAAGGAACCAACTTATAAACCTCATCATAATCTTATACACAGTCCAATTAATTATACAAGAGATGGTAGGAATATAATCCTATGGGTACTTAAGCCCCAATTCGCAACCGCCCGCTTATTAAAACTCATTGTATCAACAACGTCCAGGATTCAAATCCTGTAGAGTTATTCTACTTTTATCAAGGCCATGCTATACACACAATGTATGCGGGATGTAACATTAAAATAAATTTGCTACAGCGAGGTCGTGAGAGCCTCATCCTTCTACACAACATGTTGTAAACAAAACCTCATCCCCATCAATAAAATATATAGTCAACTAACTAAACCATTTTTCGAATGCGTGGAAACTCTGTCAACGACAACCTACAACAAGGGGTTTTCTAATGCAGGGTTTTATACCTATAGCCATAATACTTGCCATATGTTACACAGTAATAATTAACACAATAAAAGTATGCAACCCTCTAACCTATCGCAGCAACCATGGAGAGTGCCCATTCCATACATGGCATGGCCCCAAGCCATACACTGTCAAAATATTACAGCTATGATAATAAATGGAAGCATTTATACACACACCATCCACGAAGGAGAATGACACATAAAATCCAAGTGTAATAACATCAAACACAATATAAATTTATATGCACAGTCATGGTCAAGTTTACACAATCGAGTTCCATAGGCCATGGCACCATTGCAAGCAATGGTGCTGCCACTGTGTACAAAAGATAATTCAAAACCTTGAAATTTCATTAACATAATTTATACACAGAGCCTGCCAAGGCACTAAGTTTCACTCTATGGCCAAACGTCATAATAATTATAAAAAACCGAAGTATTTATAACTCACACCTGAAAGCTAACGTTTTCCCATAACTTAAACCCCAACTATGACAAGCAAAAAACCTAGTATTAAAGCCAAGAGATGGCAAGTATTAACTTGATTAGCAGACTTATCACAATGGTAATGCTAACCCATAGTTAACCGTTATGCTACAAACCTTACATCTCCTCAATGCAATCTCACCTGCAACCATAGAAGATTCAATGGATGAGAAGTATGATATCCAGATAAAAAAATAAAAAATAAAAAATAAAAATAAAAATTATGAAACCAACAAAGCCATACCTTTGTTAACCGGGAATTTTCCTTCACCCACTACGCAGAGCTGAGACCAAACAACCAATAAACATAATGAAATGACAAGCCCATCGTGGATCCAAACCCTATGTTGGGGCTGCCACAATCCCCAATACGCATTAATGGCACTGTCCTCGTGTCCATTATTAGTGCTAAAACCCACATCTCTATAGTTTGTAAACGACACAATATCATTTTCCACCTTTTCCATTTCATAGAGATTAAACCCCTTAAACCATAGTATATACTCGCCACCCCTAAGTCAATGCAAGGTGTATGTATTGTATGTATCGTATAGTTTCGGCTCTAAACCTTTAAACCATGGCTTAACGATTCCATTTTGCTCTAAGCCAAATACCATGGAATAAAAAATATGCCATGGTAATATTGTTATGTATAGAGCCCAGATTTGAATTTTAACCAAAGATATAAATACGCCAAGAGAAATAAAAGGATAGGTTAATAACTTTAATAAAATAAATACCTAGAACAATTATGCTAGCTTATGAATAGTCACTAATGATCACAATAGGAAAAATAAGTGTCACTTAGATAATCAATCTAGGTCATATAAATATTAAACATGGTGATTACCACGCAACTAACCTGAGACTATAAGGCATAGTAATAACAACCAGTAGGTGTATTAATGATAAAAAAATGTTCATCACCTCATAACAAGTCTCGCCGCTAAATGTAAGTTGCACGTAAAATGAAAGAAGTGCTTTAGTTCAAATTGAACTAAGTAAGCTTGCTAGACAAGTAGAAACTTTACCTCTCAGGAAGTCACATGGGAGAACTAGTCCCGCCACTCCACCCACTTTAGTTCCAAAGACAAAGTTAACTTAGAACCAAGTAAATAACAAGTAAATATATGCAGAAATGAAGAAAGTATATAATCAAGTAATTACACATACACATCAATGTATAAATGTAAGAATAGTTTAGTAATCATCATTACGACATCATAATGTAAAACACAGTAATAATCATAACTCAAAGTAAGAAGGTAGAACATAAGAACAAATTATGATGAAATAGTGGTACACTTAGTGTATGCTATATTCCACAAGTTCAATAATGTCCATCATAGGTAGTTTCTACTAGACTAATAATTTTTTTTTCCCAATTTTTGGGGACATTACAAGTGGTATCAAAGCCTAGTTTGAATGCTAAGAGATCTATGGGAACACCAAGCATCAACCGCAAAGAAAATAATGCTATTAAATTTTCTTACTAACAAATTTTTTCCTGTTATTAAATTTTTTTGAAATTACAGGAATCTTTACAAAACAGTTTCAATTATAAACACCGAGGAAGATAACAGCCGAGAAGGAAACATGAACACCCCCACCCCGAAAGCAAAACTGGTGGTGGAATTAAATTCTGATATTTTTAAGACCATACACAGTCTTCAAGCAGAATTGCAAAGTTTCAGAGAAAATAGTCTGTACGAAAGAAAGGAACATCAAGCTATTAATGAAGCATAACTGAGAAATATGATGGGAGGAAGCCCGTAGGGAAAGTCTACTCAGTCCACAAACAGATCCAAAAGAGAACCTTACCATAAATGGTCCAACACCCTAAGAGAAGAAGAAAAATAGGAGCCTACCCTTGAAACACTGAAAGGAGATCATCATAGTCCTTCCAATGATGACTCTCTTTCTCCTCATAGAAAGAAATGACGAAGCAATGACAGTCTTCAGGGGGAGTTTAGCTAAATAAGAGCCCCGACCTATGAAGGTGAAGTAAACACTAGGGAAAAATCTTAAGAGTGGTTGTTGGGAATGAGATTTTTTTTCAAGTTCATAACTACGGAAGTGAGATGAAGGCTCAACTTGCCATCTATAATTTGAATGGCAAAGCATCGATATGGTGGAAAGATTTGAAACACACCAAGAAAGATGAGCTGAGAGAGATATGCTGGGATAACTTCCGAAATATCTTCCAAGAGAAATATATGTCGGAAAGTTTCTTTGACCAAAAGGTGAAATAGTTCCATAAGCTATGTGTGGGGTCCATGACTATGGACGCTTTTATTAATAGATTTCTAGATCTATTACATTATGTGCCATACATTAAATATGAAAAGGTAAAGATCCAATAGTTTTTAGGATGTCTCCCTCCCAACTTTTGAGAAAGGATTGAATTCGACATGCCAAAAGCTTTGGATACCACGCTGCACAAGGCCAGGCTCTGCTATGAGTATGGGAAGCTACGGCAAGAGAACATGAACCAGAACAAAGACAAGTCTAAGAACTTTTCTGATAATAGCAAAACTGGGTTTAACCCACAACCATACAGAAAGAAGAATAATAGCTTTCCAGCAAACAAGAACTTCAACAAATATGGTACAAAGCCATATGAACCACCTCCTAATGGTAACAAGCCAATAGCAAGTGGATCCAATGCTACCCCACTACAAATCAAGTGCTGGAAATGTAGAGGGCCTCATTATGCCTGATATTGTAAGAACAAGACCAATTGGGTCTTGCATAACTTACAAGAGGAACCAATCGTCAAGGACATAGCGGGAACACCGTGGATTTATGCAGCATTGGATGTCCAACAGGAATACCATTAAGTTACAATGGTTGAGATAGAAGGTAAGATCTTGAACACTTCTATGTCAATACTTATTGATCTAGGTGCTTGCCGGAGCTATGTTTCACCTAAAATTGTTGATATATGCAAACTAGGAAAAGTAAAGCATGATACACCTTGGGTGGTATAGTTAGCCATAGGTACAAAACGGAAATTTTTGAAAATAGTTAAAGAATGTGAAGTAAACCTGAATGGTTTTCCTACAAAGGTTAACCTAAACATCCTACCCTTAGGATTGTATGATATACTTATTGGCATGGACTAGTTGGAACAACACCATGTCATGATCGATTGCTTACACAAGTCAATCTTTTGTACCGATAGCCAAGGGAACCAAGAGAAGGTTCAAGGCATTCCAAAGAAGATTTATGTAAGGAAAATGTCTTTCTTACAAGCGAAAAAATACGTTAGGAAAGGTTGCAAGTTTTTTGCAATAAACATCTGAGACATAGAGTCTGAAGGGGAACAACGCATATAATACTTTCCCGTTCTTGAAAAAATCAAGGATTTGTTTCCCGAGGAAATCCCAAGGTTACCTCCAAAACGAGACCTAGAGTTCTCCATCGAACTAAAACCAAGATTAGTTTCAGCTTCCTAATCCCTTACTGTATGAGTGCACCAGAATTCCAAGAATAAAGAAGAATAAAGAAGAACATCCTAGTCTATTCCAAGAATAAAGAAGAACATGAAGAGCACCTTTGCATAGTGCTACTGTTGAGAGAGCACCAGCTTTACTCTAAGTTTAGTAAATGTGATTTTTACAAACCAAAACTATGGTACTTAGGTCACATTATCTTTGAGACAGGGGTGGTTGTGGACCTGGAAATGATTAGAGCCATAAAGGATTGGCTTACCTCTACTAGTGTCACTAGAAATAGGTCCTTGTTGGGATTAGCCGGATATTATCGAAAGTTCATTGATAACTTTTCAACAATCGCTTGCCCCATGACCGCTTTGCAAAAGAAAGCAAATAAGTTCTTATGGACTACCAAGTGCGAAGAAAGTTTTCAAAAGCTTAAATAGCTTTTGATCACCGCACCGATACTACAAATTGCGGATCCTGATGGGGATTTCATTGTTTGGACAGATGCAAGCAAGGAAGGACTTGGAGGAGTCCTCTTGTAGATCGATCATGCGATCTGCTATGAATCATAGAAGCTAAAAGAGCATGACCAGAACTACCCCATGCATGATATTGAGTTAGTAGCCATCATCCATGCTTTGAATATGTGGAGGTACTACCTAATGGGAAGGAATTTCCTTCTAAAGATAGACAATATGAGTTGAAAATATTTATTCGATCAACTGGGTCTAAATGCAAGACAAGCCATGTGGTTGGATTTCCTTAGTGAGTACCATTTCAAGCTAAATCATATTAAGGGAAAGGAGAATAAGGTTACTGATGCTTTGAGATGACAAAGTCATATGATATATGAGGTGACTTTGATTCAAACCGATGCATATTTGCATGAGAGGATTAGAATAGCCAACAGAGTTGACCCTTTCGATGTAGAAATCCTCAAGAAATTCCAAGAGGATAGGTTGTTTCAACAACAAAATGAATACAAGGTAGATGAATCCAAACTACTGTGGTCCAAGGATAGATTGTGCGTTCCAAAAGGAGGGGACATTCAATCCAACACCTCTCGTGGAATTTCATTGGGAACACTACTCGGGGCACCCGGGATATTAAAAGATGATATCCGCTATCAAGAGGCACTTTTTTTGGCCTAATTTAAAGGCCAACATTGCAATGTTTATTGCAAAATGTCAGGAATGTCAGCTAGTCAGCTGGATTTCTACAGCCATTACCCATTCTAGAATGGAAGTGGGAGGTCATTAGTATGGAATTTATCACCGTTCTACTGAAAAGTAAGAAGCAAAATGATTCTATTTTTGTAGCAATTGACAAGTTGTCAAAAGCAGCACACTTCATTTGTGTGAATTCGACCTAAGAGGAAGTGAACACTGTTGATATCTTCTTGAAGGAGATATTTGGATTCCACGGAATACCCAAGGAAATCATCTTGGATTGAGATGCTAAGTTTATAGGAAACTTTTGGAGATATTTATTTTATGGATTAGAGACGCAGTTGAACTTTAGCATTGCTTATCACCCGCAGACAGATGGGTAGACAGAAAGGGTAAACTAGATAGTTGACGACATGGTTAGGATGCATGTCATGAAAAAACCCACTAAGTGGGAAGACTACCTGCCTCTTGAAGAGTTTGCGCAACAATTATAAGACTTTTTCCAATATGATTCCCTTTGAGGTACTTTATGAAGGGAAGTGTAGAACACCGGTTACTTGGGATACCCCGGTGGATCGGACCATGTTAGGGCCTAATTTATTAATAGACATGGAACAATTGGTTACTAAGGTCTAGGTGAACCTTAAAGAAGCACAAGACCACCAGAAATGTTACACAGATTGGAAACGAAAATATAAAGACTTTAAAATAGGCAATCATGTCTACTTGAAAGTAAAAGCAAAATGAAGCTCGTTGAGCTTGGGTAGGTGTGGTAAGTTAGCACCTAGATTTTTTGGACCTTTTGAAATACTGGCCAATAAAGGGTGAGTGCATATGAGCTAGAGTTACCCACGCACGTAAGATTCCATAATGTTTTCCATGCATCCTTGTTAAAGAAATATGTTTATGATACTAAACATGTAGTTGATTGGTCCTTTCTGCAGGTGGAACCTGAAAGGGGAGGTTTCCCCTAAGCCTATTCATATATTGGAAAAAAGAGAGGTGTAGCTCAAGAAGCACGCCGTAGTCCAGTTGAAAGTGCAATGGAAGCACTTTGAGGCGGGTGAGGCTACTTGGGAGAATGAAGCCACCATGAGAAAGGATTACCCCGCCTTGTTTCATGATGTCATTCTGAGTCCGTAGAACACTAGGCACTGTGTTGTTCTAAAAGGGGAGGGATGTAATATCCAGAATTTCGGACCTAACACTTATAGGCATGAGCTTATTGATTATGATTTTATATTGATGTTTTATTTTGATATATTGCATCGAAGACCCCACTGCATATAAACATGATGATTGGTTTTATATATTGGGTGTAAGACAATTATTGATGATATATTATATATGTATGTATGTATGTATGTATATATATGTATATATCATCAATAATTGTCTTACGTCCAATATATAAAACCAATCATCATGTTCATATGCATTGGGGTCTTCCACGCAATATATATATATATATATATATATATATATATATATATATATNTTTTTGTGTTGAGAAAGAAGCTTTAGAGCACATAAGTACTTACATTTGTGTTGAGAGAGAAGCTCTAAAACACATGAAAAGATAATTGGAAGTGTTGGGAATAAGCCCTGGATCCTTCCATGTTGATGTTGAGCATAAGCTCTCGAACATTGGATCATTTTCCATTGTATCCCTAGGTTTATTGTACAAGTACATCCTAGCATTAGTGTTGAGAAAAGAGCTCTATAATTGCACTAAGGTTGTAACTCCTTGTTTCTAGCATTGAGTATGGGATTTGGTAAGCGCTAGGAGATACTAAAAATAATTTAATAATTACCGAGTGAAAATGAACTGAGAAAAATATTGATCTCATCAGACTTATTTATAAGTGATTAAATGAAATTTTGAATTCTTGTATTCTCATCAAGTACTTAATAACTACCATGTTATATGAGGGAATCCAACATGCAAGGATGTTTAGAGTTGCCTATCCTAGTAGACCTAACCATCTACCTATTTGACCTTAATGAAGAAGTTTCATAGGTCTAGGGATCATGGTATATGATTCCCAAAGACAAATGTTATATTATTATGTATTCTATACGTGGTATGTATAAAGAATAAATATATTAATAATATTAATGATGAAAGAAAGAAAGAAAATCTTCATCCATTATTATTTATTATTAAAATATCATAAATAGTACAATACCTACAAAATTCTAATTAGGAATTAATTGAAAGTTCCTAAGTTAAAGTATTAAAAATTACCCCAAATTAATTAAAAATGGTTAAATCAAGAAATCAAGGCTTCTTGATTTAACTGTCCCTTTGACTCAAAAGTATGTCTATAAAGTCTCAAGCCAAGGAAAGGATTAGGGTGCTGGTCTAACTTTTGGGAGTCATTATTCTTCCTGTTTTTCACTCGCGTAAATTCTTGGAGAACATTTTCCTGGAAGGAAAAAGGAGAACTGATCCAGACTTGAAATACTAGATACGAAACCCTACCGTAGGAGCTCTAATCTACTTGCATGTTGGAGTCCAGCTCAGGGGGATCCAGAATGAAACCACGAATGGTTCCTGGTCATGGTTGGGTGGAACATGGTAGTTCCCAAGTGATTCGGTCATATAATATAGAGGTCAGATTTTCTTATGAATTGTTAATGCTGGTTATTTTTGTGTGTAGGTTCAACCATTAAAGAAGCTTCAGATTATAGGTATGAGATCCTATACTCCCTATTCTATTTTTCTAGAATAAAAGCTGGTTGAATAAGGCAAGGGTTCACATTATATGTTATAACCCTATTTGTTTGATTTATATTTAAATCTTTAAGGGTTTACATTTTAGATTATAACCTTAGGCTGTACTTCACTTCTTATGTTAAATTTATCCATCGTTATTCATTTAGCTTACTTCTGCAAATTTTAATTCATTTATAAATGTTTATCAAGGGTTTTTGCACCCTAGTTTTATTTGTGTATTACTTTTACTATTGAAACTGTGTTAATTCCAAACTAGGTTTTATTTCATATCTATTACCTATCTGTTCTGTGGCGTATATACACCACTGACATATTTCATTTGTCAGCAGAGCCATATTTGAATAATTACTAGTTCAGATCTATGCTGCAATTAAAAACTAGATTTAAGTTAGTATCATCTACTTCTAATAACAAGAAAACTAACTAAGAATACTATTGGTATATAACCAGTATACTGTTGGTATATATAGATATATATGCATGTATACTAAAATTTATAAAATATAATTATAAATCTAGCTATGAGCACAATATTAAATCTAAGATAAAAATCACACAAGACCTTTCAAGTTCTGCATAACTAAATATACGCTAAATACCAAGCCATTTTCCATTAAAATAACATCATCATAAGCAAATAAACAGAGTAAGTATCGAGACCATTCATTGGTCTAAAGATCAAGTTCCTTTTCCTAAATTAAATCCACAGCTCTATAATATTATAAAAATAAACCATAAGAATCGCATCCATAAGTTAGAAGGACCGAATAAAATCTACCTTATAAATCATACGCAGTAATCATTTAAATAATACCTTCCTTCATTTCATATAAACAATTAAAATCATGAAATTACATTAAGGTTGCAAGAACGAATCCTGTAGACAACCATTGCCATTTCGCTTACATAAACTGTGATGCCCTTTGTATTAAAATCCACAGTAAAGATGAATACATGGGAACCAACTTATAAAAATCATCATAATCTTATACACAGTCCAAGTAATTATACAAGAGATGGCAGGAATCGAATCCCGTGGGCACTTAAGCCCCAATTCGCAACTACCCATTTATTACAACTCATTGTATCAACAATGACCAAGATTCAAATCTTGTAGAGTCGTTCTACTTTTATCAAGGCCACACTATACACTGAGTGTATGCAGGCTGTAACATTAAAATAAATTCTCTACAACAAGGTTGTGAGAACCTCATCCTTCTGCACAACACATTGTAAACACGACCTTAGGCCCATCAATAAAATATATAGTCAACTAACTAAACCAGTTTTCGAATGCATGGAAACTATGTCAACGACAACCTACAACAAGGTTTTTTCCAACGCAGGGTTTTCTACTAATGACCATAATACTTTCCATATGTTACACATTAATAATTAACACAGTAAAAGTATGCGCCCATCTAAGCTATCATAGTAACCATGGAGAGTACGCATGCCATACACGGCATGGCCTCAAACCATACGCTGTCAAAATCTTACAGCTAATATAATAAATGGAAGCATTTATACACAAACCATGCACGAAGGAGAATTCCCCATAAAACCCAAGTGTAATAACATCAAACACAGTATAAATTTATATACACAGTAATTATACAATCATGGTCAGGTTTACACAGCCGAGTTCCATCGACCATGGCACCATTGCAAGCAATGGTGTTTCCACAATGTACAAAAGATAATTCAAAACCCCAAAATTTCAATAACATAATTTATACATAGACCGTGCCAAGGCACTAAGTTTCTCTCCATGTCCAAACATCATAATATTTATAAAAAACCCTATTATTTAAAACTCAGGCCCAAAGGCCAACATTTTCCCATAACTTAAACCCCAACCACGATAAGGGAAAAACCTAGTATTAAATCTAAGATATGGCGAGTATCAACTTGATTAGAAGGCTTACCATAATGGTAATGCTAACCCATGGTTCACCGTTAAGCTATGAACCTTACATCTCCTCACCGCTCTGTCACCTGCAACCACAGAAGAATCGATGGATTGGCAAGTATGATATCTAACGAAAAGAAACAAAAAAAAACAGTGTTGTGTTGAACCAACAAATCCATAGGTTCAATAACCTAGATGTCACCTTCGCCCACTACATAGAGCTGAAACCAAACAACCAACAAACATAAAGAAATGACAAACCCATCGTGGAGGCAAACCCTATGTTGGGGATGCCATAATCCCCAATATGCATTGATGGCAACAACCTCATGTCCATTATCAATGCTAAAACCCACATCTCTATAGTTTGTAAACAACACAATATCCTTTTCCACCTTTTCCATTTCATAGAGCTTAAACTCCTTAAACCATAGTATATACTCGCCACCCCTAAGTCAATTCAAGAAGTATGTATTGTATGTATCGTATACTTTAGGCTCTAAGACTTCAAACCATGGTTTAAACATTTCCTTAGGTTCTAAGCCAAGTACCATGGCATATGAAATATGCCATGGTAGTACTATTATATATAGATCCCATATTTGAATTTTAACCAAAGATATAAACCTACCAAGAGAAATAAAAGGATAGGTTAATACTTTTAATAAAATAAATACCTGGAACAATTATGCTAGGTTATGAATAGTCGCTAATGATCACAATCTAAGAAGTAAGTGTAAACATGGTAATTACCTCGCCACAAACCTGAGACTGTAAGACACAGTAATAACAACTAGTAGGTGTATTAATGATTAAAAGAGTTCATCACCCAGTAACAACTCTCGTCGCTAAATGTAAGCTGCATGTAAAATGAAAGAAGTGCCTTAGTTCAAATTGAACTAAGTAAGCTCACTAGACAAGTAGAAACTTTACCTCTCATGCAGTCACATGGGAGAACTAGTACCACCACTACACCCACTTTAGTTCCAAAGACAAAGTTATGTTAGAACCATGTAAATAACAAGTAAGCATATACAAAAATGAACGAAGTATATAATCAAGTAATTACACATACACATCAATATATAAACGAAAGAATAGCTAAGTAATCAGCATTATGACACCATAATGTAAAACACACTAATAATCGTAACTGAAAGTAAGATGGTAGAACGTAAGAACAACTTATGATGAAACAGTGGTACACTTAGTGTACGTTATATTCTACAAGTTCAATAATGTCTAGCATAGGCAGTTTTTACTAGCCTAATATTTTTTTTTTCAATTTTGGGGACATTATATTCTTTTTTTTTTTTCAATTTTGTTACTAAGACAAATTTCCTATTATTAAAATTTTTCAAAATTACAGGAATTTTTATAGAACCGTTCAAATTATTAAAATTGAGGAAGATATTAGTCGGCAAGGAAAGATGAACACCCGCACCCCGGAAGCAGAACTGGTGGTGGAATTAAATTCTGATATGTTGAAGACCATACAGAGTCTTCAAGCAGAATTGCAAAGTTTTAGAGAAGATAGTCTGAATGAAACAAAGGAACAACAAGCTATTAATGAAGCATTATTGAGAAATATGATGGGAGGATGCTTGCAGGGAAATCCCACTTATTCCACAAACATATCCAAAAGAGAACCTTACCATAAACAGGCTAGTAGCCCAAGAGAAGAACAAAAATATGAACCTACCCCTAAAGCACCGAAAGGAGATCATCATAGTCCTTCCAGTGATGACTCTCTTTCTGCTCGCAAAAAGAAACAAAGAAGCAATGACAGTCTTCAGAGGGAGTTTAAAAAAATAAGAGCGCCAACCTATGAAGGTGAATTAAACACTAAGGAAAAAGCTGAAGAGTGGCTTCTAGGCATGAGCAAATATTTCCAAGTTCATAACTACTCAAGTGAGATGAAGGCTCGGCTTGCCATCTACAATTTGAATGGAAAGGAAGTGAGATGGTGGAGAGATTTGAAAGACATCAGGAAAGATGAGCTGAGATAAATATCCTGGGATAAGTTTTGAAAGATCTTCCAAGACAAATATATGTCGAAAAGGCTCTTTAACTGAAAGACGAAAGAGTTGCACGAGCTACGTATGGGATCCATGACTATGGATGGTTTTATTAACAGATTTCTAGATCTGTTACATTATGTACCATACATTAAATATGAAAAGGTAAAGATCCAAAAAAATTTAGGATGTCTCCCTTCTAACTTTTGGGAAAGGATTGCATTCGACATGCCAAAAAATTTGGATACCATGTTGCATAAGTCTAGGCTCTACTATGAGCATGGGAAGCTATGACAAGAGAACATGGACCAGAACAGAGACATGTCTAACAAATTTTCTGATAACCACAAACCTAGGTTTAACCCACAACCATACAGAAAGAAAAATAACAGCTTTTCAACAAACAAGAAATTCAACAAATCTGGTACAAATCCATATGTACTAGTTCCTAATGGTAACAAGAGAGTAGAAAGTGCATCCAATGCTACCCCTCTACAGATTAAGTGCTTGAAATGCAGTGGGCATCAGTATGCCCGATATTGTAAGAACAGGATCAATGGGGTCTTGCATAACTTAAAAGAGGAACCAACCCTCAAGGACATAGTGGGAACACCATGGATTTATGCAAAATTGGATGGTCGATAGGAATACCATCAACCTACAATGTTTATATAGAAGGTAAGATATTGAACACTTCTATTTCAATACGTTTTGATCCCAATTCTTTCCAGAGCCATGTTTCGTCTAAAATTGTTGATGTGTGCAAACTAGGCAAATTAATGCATGATAAACCTGGGCTAGTACAGTTAGCCATAGGTATGAAATGAATAGTTTTGGAAATAGTTAAAGAATGTGAAGTAAACCTGAATGGTTTTCCTACAAAGGTAAACCTGAACATCCTACCCTTAGGATCATACAATATACTTATCGGCATGGATTGGTTTGAACAACAGCATGTTATGCTCGATTGCTTACAAAAGTCAATATTGTGTACTAATAGCCAAAGGAACCAAGCAAAGGTTCAAGGCATTCCAAAGAAGAATTCCATAAGGAAAATATCTGCCCTTAAAATCAAAGAAATGCATTAGTAAAGGCTACAAGTTGTTTGCAGTAAACATCGGATACATAGAGTCTGAAGGGGAGCAACACATAGAATACTTTCCTGTTCTTGAAGAATTCAAGGATGTGTTTTTCAAGGAAATCCTAGGGTTACCTCCAAAACGAGACCTAGACTTTTACATCAAATTGACACCAGGATTAGTTCCGGCTTCAAAATACCCTTACCGCATGAGTGCACCAGAATTGGTGGAACTCAAACTGCAATTGCAAGAGTTGATAGAGAAAGGGTATATATGACCCAGTGTGTCCTCTTAGGGAGCACCGATAATGTTTGTAAAGAATAAATATGGTACAATGCGGATGTGCATTGATTACCGTCAGTTGAACAAAATTAGTATCAAGACACTACAAGAAATCCTGGAATTAGCGTCCCTTTTAGTGTAATTTTTTTTTACAATGAGTGGTTAAACTAGACGCTAAATGGGACACGTCATGGACAAAACTTAAAGCGTCTCAAAAAAATCTTTTTTTGCTTCCTAGATAGCATCCCTTATGACGTCCCAAATAGCCTTTATTTTTTTGCTTCCAGAATAGTGTCCAACTTTACTTCCTAAACAACATCCGGGTTTGCTTCCTAAATAACATCTTATTTTGCTTCCTAGTGATTGTCCGCTTTTTCTTCTTAAATGACATCCTGGTCAACAAAATATTTGCATCCTTAATACCACCATGTTAGCATCCAAATTAGCATCCAATATTGCATCCATTTTTTCTACCACTTTAGAATCTCATTTTTCACCATGTTTTACTTCCAAATATGCACCAATTTTCGCTTCCAAGTTTGCAACAATTTTTTCTTCCTTTTTTGCATCGTTTTTTTCTACCAAAATGACGCCAAATATTTCTTATATTGTTGCACCATATTTTGTTTCCTATTTAGAGTCATGTTTTGCATCCAAAGTAACGTCTTATTTTGCTACCATATCAACAACATGTTTGGCATCATCATTAGCACCATGTGTTACATCCGTTTTAATTCCTAGTTTCGAATCTCTCATTTTTTGGTCACTAATTTAGTCGTTCTTAGTAATTTTATATACAAATTTTGCTAATTTTGTTTGGTCACTTATCTCTCATTGTTTGGTCACTTATATATTTTTTTGGTGTAATTTTAAGTCATCAACACACTATATAATGATTCTAAATCTTGGAAAAAATATTGTAAGAAACCTCAGTTCAGAAGTACCTTAATTTTCAAGCGAAAATAGGACTTGTACAGAGCTGGAAATGATTGTTGTGTATGATTTTGACAGTCAAAAAATTGATATCAGCACTTGAATCTCATAAAAGTTTGACACTAACTAATGATAAAAGATTGGAATTGATTTGATGTTTGTTTTTATTACAGTATTGTTTGAAGGATCAATGTTTCACTGAAATGTGCTAATCTCAAGTGATCTCAAGGAAAGTTTTTGACATTTATGATTCATTAACATTTCAGTGTTAAGCAATCTTTGCTATTGCTATGTGCATTATCTAACACTGTCAACCTTTCAAAGCATTATAATGGATTTTTACCAAATTGTTTCCTGCTTAGGTATGATGGGGCCTTTAAAAGGAACCCAAGAAGTGCACGAGTAGGTGGAGACACCTTCAATCATGAAAGTAAAATTATTTGGAAAATAAAAATGAACCTTAGAAAATACCTCAAACAACAACCCCAACTTATTTCCCTTGATCCAGGGACTATAAATTTAGATTTAAGTTTAATTATTGCTAAACAATAAGCAAAAGAATGAAATCTTAGATTGAACCATTTTGTACCTGTAGGAAACTACCTAAAATTTCTTTGAAACTTAAGAAATCAAGAATTCTCTTAAGAATTTGGAGTAGTGATGGCGGTAAAGCCACTGAGCTAAAGTCAGAATTCATGATATATAGGAGAGAAACATATTTCACATCATCTAACTCAAGGCATATTTCTAGAAAAGATTTGGTTTAACTGCTTTTCAAATATATAATTCAGTGTTAGTACTTTAAAGAAATCCAAATATGGATAGGATAAGTCAATTAGATCTCCATGCAAGCTGAGGTATTTCAGACACATTGATAATCCAAATACCATAAGGGACTAGACTCTTCTACCTTGTTGGGATGACTGTATTTTCCTCATTTAGAAACTTTTTGAATCAGAGGTTCGGCATATTATATAAATTGATTGTTTCAGATATTAGATAGTAGAAATATCCCTTATTTACACATTTTAAAATTAGAGGATTTCACTGACATTTTCAATTTAAATTTTGAGATCACTAACTCATAGAATGATGAATAATAAAAAATAGCATTTTTATGCATATCCAATTATCAAACCTCCTTTCTGAGCTCGTGTCACAGATTTATGTATTATTTTCAAAGCTTAGACTTAATTAATATTGTCAATAAACTCTATCCAACTCTCAATATTTCCTAAACTAGATAGTCCAAGTTTTAGGTGTCAAGAAGTTTCCAGTTAATGG
This sequence comes from Pseudotsuga menziesii, assembly GCA_001517045.1. NCBI lineage: Eukaryota > Viridiplantae > Streptophyta > Pinopsida > Pinales > Pinaceae > Pseudotsuga > Pseudotsuga menziesii. The sequence continues at coordinate 416,633 of LPNX010897669.1, forward strand.
AATAATGTCAAACCTAATAATGGGTTTAGATATTGTGCTTAACACCTCAAAATATGACCATAGTATCTATTTATTCTTAGGCCATCAAGCTACTCATCACTTTTTCATTTTGTAATTGGGTTATCAAGCTACCAAAGTCAAGCTGTCATTTGACCTGATGTTAGGATATTATCTTATTTCATTGTATTAATAATATAGCTTAATATAAAGAAAAAAAAAGGTTTCCACTATGAAATCAATCAAACAGTGTAGACTTTGGAGTCCCAAACTAGTTTCCAACATGAACCTCATCACCATCTTTTTCCCACACTTATCAGGAGAGCCATTGGGTTATCTGTACTCAACGCATTTTCCTTGGCTACTACTGATCCATGGCTTCTGAATTGTCTTCCCCCTTCAGATACATACCCACTTTTGCCAAATTGGGATTTCTAGTGCTCAATTGTATTTATTCTAAAAGTTGTTTTTTTTCAATTTTCACCTGTTGTTTTCTTTTGGTTTCTAAATTTTGTTTGGAGATGTTTTAGGCTCTTCCAATATACATTTTTAACATTCTAATTTGTGTATTCCCACTACCCATTTTGGCCACACAAGGACAAAATAATCTTTCAATTAGCTGCCAAAGACTATATAATAAGGATTTTACCAAGCTCCAAACAAATTAGAAGGTAAACAAGAACACAATCATAAAAATAATTATGTTTCAATCAAACATCACTGAGCAAGTGGGCATTAAGAATTTTTTGTAGTGATGGAAGTAAATCCACTAAGCTAAAGTCAGAATTCATGATATATAAGAGAGAAATACATTACAACATCTAACTCAAGGCATATTTCTAGAAAACATTTGGTTTAAATGCTTTTCAAATATAGAATTTAGTGTTAGTACTTTAAAGGAAGCCAAATATAGATAGGATAAGTCAATTAGATGTCCATGCAAACTGAGGTATTTCATACACATTGCTAATCCAAAGACCATAAGAGACTATACTCTTCCACCTTCTTGGGATGATTGTATATCCCTCATTTAGAAACTTTTGATCCAGATGTTTTGCATATTATATAGATCAATTGTTTCAGATACTGGATACTAGAAAGCTCCCTTATTTACACATTTTAAAATTAGAGGGGTTTAGTGACATTTCCAATTTACATTTTGAGATCACCGATTTAAAGAATGATGAATAATAAAAACTAGCAGTTTTATCCATAACTAGTTATCAAACCTCCTTTCTCAGCCCATGTCACATATTTATGTATTATTTTCAAAGCTTGGACTTCATTAATATTGTCAATAAACTTTATCCAAATCTCAGTATTTCCTCAACCAGATGGTGCAAGTTTTAGGTGTCAAGAAGTTTCTAGTTAATGGAATAATGTCCAACCTGAGAATTGCTTCAGATATTGTGCTTAACACCTCAAAATATGACCATAGCCTCTGTTTCTTTTCAAGCCATCAAACAACTCATCACTTTTTCATTTTGTAATTGGGTTATCGAGCTACCAAATTCAAGCTGTCATCTCAGTTGATGTTATTCTATTATATTATTTCATTGTATTAATAATATAGCTTAACATAAAGAAAAAATTAGGTTTCCACAATGAAATAAATCAAACAGTGTAGACTTTAGAGTCCCAAACTACTTTCGAGCATGAACCTCACCACTATCTTTTTCCCAAACTTGCTAGGAGAGACACTGGGTTATCTGTACTCAACCCATTTTCCTTGGATACTACTAATACCGGGCTTCTGACTTATCATCCTCCTTCATATAACTACCCACTTTTTCCAAATTGGGATTTCTAGTGCTCAATTGTATTTATTCTAAAAGTTGCTTTATTTCAATTTTCACCTCTTCTTTTCTTTTGGTATATAAATTTTCTTTGGAGATTTTTTAGGGTCCCCCAATATACATTTTTAACATTTTAATTTGCGTATTCCCACTGCCCATTTTGGCCGCAAAAGGACAAACTCATCTTTTAATAAGCTTCCAAAGACTATATAATATAGCACATATTCTAGACCCACATACAATTATCTAAATGAACCGATTGATTCACAAAGAATGCCCTCATTTAAATGTTCTCATGACGCCTTTCATAGATGGTTAGTAAGATGAAACTTAGATTACCGAAGCATAGAAGTACACTGAACCAAGAAATATGAAATACTTCGAATAAATTGATTTAAAAAATAGATAAAGCCATATCAGAGAGTTTAAAAGATACTTAAACTAAGTTAAAATAAAAAATTCTCAAGAACCATGAGAATCTATCATATATTATATATTTCAAGCAAAAGAGGATACTATTCACCTTAGTTTCCCAAACTAGTTTCCAACATGAACCTCATCACCATCTTTTTCCCATATTTTCTCGGAGAGCCACTGGGTTATCTGTACTGAAACCAATTTCCTTGGCTACTACTGATCTAGGGCTTCTTACTTGTCATCCTCCTTCAGATAGATATCCACTTTTTCCAAATTGGGATTTCTAGTGCTCAATTCTATTTATTCTAAAAGCTGCTTTATTTTAATTTTCACCTCTTGTTTTTTTTTGGTTTCTAACTTTTCTTTGGAGATGTTTTGGGCTCTCCCATTATATCTTTTTAACATTCTAATTTGTGTATTCCCACTTCCCATTTTTTCCGCAAAAGGACAAACTAATCTTTTAATTAGATGCCGAAGACTATATAATATAGCACATATTCTAGACCCACATAAGATTTCATAAATGAACCGGCCGATTCACAGTCCATGCCCTCATTTAAATGTTCTCATGATTCCTTTCATAGATGGTTAGTAAGATGAAACTCAAATTACGGAAGCATACAAGTACACCTGACCAAGAAATATGAAATACTTCAAATAAATTGATTTAAAAAATCGATAAATTCATATCAAAGAGTCTAAAAAATACTTAAACTAAGTTAAAATAAAAAATTCTCAAGAACCATGAGCATCTATCATATATAATATATTTCAAGCAAAACAGGATACTATTCACCTTCTAGCCTCTCCTACAGAACCTCTTAAGCACTTGGCATTTCTATAGGTAGATAGGGTGATGGTAAGAATCCCTGACTGAGTATGTTTGAATTGTGATGTTCTCCACATGACTTAAGGGATACATATAGCATATTTCTTGTCAGCAATGAATGCATAAATTTACATGAAGGACTTGACCAAGCTCCAAACAAATTAGAAGGTAAACACGCACACAATCATAAATATAAATATTTTTCAATCAAACATAATTGAGCAAGTGGGCATTAAGAATTTTTTATAGTGATGGACGTAAAGCCACTTAGCTAAAGTCAGAACTCTTGATATATAGGAGAGCAGCATATTTCACAACATCTAACTCAAGGCATATTTCTAGAAAAGATTTGGTTTAACTACTTTTCAAATATAGAATTCAGTGTTAGTGCTTTAAAGAAATCCAAATATGGATACGATAAGTCAATTAGATCTCCATGCAAACTGAGGTATTTCATACACATTGATAATCCAAAGACCATAGGAGACTATACTCTTCCACCTTCTTGGGATGAGTGTATATCCCTCATTTAGAAACTTTTTTAATCATAGGTTTTGCATATTATATAAATCAATTGTTTCACATACTAGATAGTAGAAATATCCCTTATTTACACATTTTAAAATTAGAGGATTTCACTAACATTTCCAATTTACATTTTGAGATCACTCATACAGAGAATGATGAATGATAAAAAAATAGCATTTTTATGCATAAGCAGTTATGAAACCTCCTTTCTCAGCCCATGTCACAGATTTATGTATTATTTTCAAACCTTGGACTTCATTAATATTGTCAGTAAATTCTATCCAATTCTCAATAGTTCCTAAACCAGAGAGTGTAAGTTTTAGGTGTCAAGAAGTTTCTAGTTAATGGAACAATGTCCAACCTGAGAATGGGTTCAGAGATTGTGCTTAACACCTCATAATATAACCATAGTGTTTGTTTATTTTTAGGATATCAAGCTATTGATCACTTTTTCATTTTGTAATTAGGTTATTGAGCTAGCAAAGTCAAGCTGTCATTTGAGCTGATGTTAGACTATTATCTTATTTCATTGTATTAATAATATACCTAAACATAAATGAAAATTAGGTTTCCACTATGAAATCAATCAAATAGTGTATACTTCAGATTCCCAAACTAGTTTCCAACATGAACCTCATCACCATCTTTTTCCCAAACTTGCTAGGAGAGCCACTGGGTTATCTGTACCAAACCTATTTTCCTTGACTATTATTAATATAGGGCTTCTGACTTGCATCCTCCTTCAGATACATACCCACTTTTACCCAATTGAGATTTCTAGTGCTCAATTGTATTTATTCTAAAAGCTACTTTATTTCAATTTTCAGCTCTTGTTTTCTTTTGGTTTCTATCTTTTCTTTGGAGATGTTTTAGGCTCTCCCAATATACATTTTTAACATTCAAATTTTTGTATTCCCACTTCCCATTTTGGCAACAAATGGACAAACTAATCTTTCAATTAGCTTCCAAATACTATATAATATAGCACATATTCTAGACCCGCATAAAATTTCATAAATGAACCAGTCAATTCACAGAGAATGCCTTGATTGAAATGTTCTCATAATTCCTTTCATAGATGGTTAGTAAGATGAAACTCACATCACGGAATCATACAAGGACATCAGACCAAGAAATATGAAATACTTCGAATAAATTGATTTAAAAAATATATAAATTCATATCAGAGAGTCTAAAAAATACTTAAACTAAGTTAAAAGAAAAAATTCTCAAGAACCATGAGCATCTATCATATATTATATATTTCAAGCAAAAGAGGATACTATTCACCTTCTAACCTCTCGTCTAGAACCTTTGAACTGCTTGGCATTTCTGCAGGTAGATAGGGTGATGCTAAGAATCCATGACTGAGGATGTCTGAATTACGATGTTCTCCACATGAATTAAGGGATACATATAGAATATTTCTTGTCAGCAATGAATGCATAAATTTCCATGAAGGATTTGACCAAGCTCCAAACAAGTTCAAAGGTAAACACGCACACAATCATAACAATAAACTTTTTTTTCAATCAAACATAACTGAGCAAGTGGGCATTAAGAATTTTCTATAGTGATGGACGTAAAGCCACTGAGCTAAAGTCAGAATTCATGACATATAGGAGAGCGACATATTTCACAACATCTAACTCAACGAATATTTCTAGAAAAGATTTGGTTTAACTGCATTTCAAATATAGAATTCAGTGTTCGTACTTTAAAGAAAGCCAAATATGGATAGGATAAGTCAAATAGATCTCCATGCAAACTAAGGTATTTCATACACATTGATAATCCAAAGACCATAGGAGACCATACTCTTCCACCTTCTTGAGATAAGTGTATATCCCTCATTTAGAAACTTTTTTAATCATATTTTTTGCATATTATGGAAATCAATTGTTTCAGATACTAGATAGTAGAAATCTCCCTTGTTTACACATTTTAAAATTAGAGGAGTTCACTGACATTTCCAATTTAAATTTTTAGATCACTCATTCAAAGAATGATGAATAATAAAAAATAGCAGTTTTATGCATAAGCAATTATCAAACCTCCTTTCTCGGCCCATGTCATATATTTATGTATTATTTTCAAACCTTGGACCTCATTAATATTGTCAGTGAACTCTATCCAACTCTCAATATTTACTAAACTAGATAGTGTAAGTTTTAGGTGTCAAGAAGTTTATAGTTAATGGAATAATGTCCAACCTGAGAATGGGTTCAGATATTGTGCTTAACACCTCAAAATATGACCATAGTGTCAGTTTATTTTAATTCCATCAAGATAGTGATCACTTTTTCATTTTTTAATTAGGTTATCGAGCTACCAAAGTAAAGCTGTCATCTGAGCTGATGTTAGGCTATTATCTTAGTTCATTGTATTAGTAATATAGCTAAACAAAAAGAAGAAATTAGGTTTCCACTATGAAATCAATCAAACAATGTAGACTTCAGATTCCCAAACTAGTTTCCAACATAAACCTCATCACCATATTTTTCCCAAACTTGCGAGGAGAGCCACTAGGTTATCTGTACTGAACCTAGTTTCCTTGGCTACTACTGATCTTGGGGTTATAACTTGTCATCCTCCTTCAAATACATACCCACTTTTGCCCAATTGGGATATTTAGTGCTCAATTGTATTTATTCTAAAAGCTACTTTATTTCAATTTTCACCTCTTGTTTTCTTTTGGTTTCTATCTTTTCTTTGGAGATGTTTTAGGCTCTCCCAATATACGTTTTTAACATTCAAATTTTTGTATTCCCACTTCCCATTTTGGCAACAAAAGGACAAACTAATATTTCAATTAGCTTCCAAAGACTATATAATATAGCACATATTCTAGACCCGCATAAAATTTCATAAATGAACCGGTCGATTCACAGAGCATGCATTGATTTAAATGTTCTCATCATGCCTTTCATAGATGGTTAGTAAGATGAAACTCACATCACACAAGCATACAAGGACATCACACCAAGAAATATGAAATACTTCGAATAAATTGATTTCAAAAATAGATAAAGTCATATCAGAGAGTCTAAAAAATATTTAAACTAAGTTTAAATCAAAACTTCTGAAGAACCATGAGCATCTATCATATTTATATATTTCAAGCAAAAGAGGATACTATTCACCTTCTAGCCTCTTGTCTGGAACCTTTGAACTACTTGGTAGTTTTGCAGGTAGATATGGTGATGCTAAGAATCCCTGACTGAGGATATCTGAATTGTGATGTTCTCCACATGACTTAAGGGATACATATAGCATATTTCTTGTCAGCAATGAATGCATAAATTTCCATGAAGGAGTTGACCAAGCTCCAAACAAATTAGAAGGTAAAAAAGCACACAATCATAAAAATAAATCTGTTTCAATCAAACATAACTGGGCAATTGGGAATTAAGAATTTGCAGTAGTGATGGAGGTAAAGCCACTAAGCTGAAGTCAGAATTCATGATATATACGAGAGCAGCATATTTCACAACATCTAAATCAAGGCATATTTCTAGAAAAGACTTTGGTTTAACTACTTTTCAAATATAGAATTCTGTGTTAGTACTTTAAAGAAAGCCAAATATGGATAGGATAAGTCAATTAGATCTCCATGCAAATTGAGGTATTTCAGACACATTGATAATCCAAAGACCATAAGAGACTAGACTCTTCCACCTTCTTAGGATGAGTGTATATCCGTCATTTAGAAACTCTTTGAATGAGATGTTTTGCATATTATATAAATCAACTGTTTCAGATAATAGATAGTAGAAGGCAACCTTATTTACACATTTTAAAATTAGAGGAGTTCACTGCCTTGAGGGGGAAACGCTTTGTAATGTTCGAGGGAATTATTTCCCAGAAGTTCTATATGCTTTTCTCTCAGAAGCTCGAGATTTGTATGAAGAAGATGGAGATGAGTTAATTGTAATGGATGTCACCGTTGCTGTAATGAAGTTCTGCTACAATTGGTATTTTGTGAATTTAATTCCAATAAGATTCATATCTGTATTTTTCATAATTATATTTTATCTTGTGCATATATATTTTATGATTTTGTACAATAAGATTAACTTTAGTTCTCGAGCAAACATTGTTTTTGAGGATCATTTTAACTAATTGCACAATTGTTTTATGATAATATTTTTATTTTCATTCTATCATTTGAGTTATTAAATATTCATATTGTGAAATAGAGTGATTAAATTTTGTTTTATCCTTCTATTTGCGAGTATTTATTCTTAATTCAGATATGAAAAACAAGATTATTAATTTATAATTTTCTCATGTGCAGGATATTTAGGATAAATTAGATAGAATAAATTTTAGTTTTCCTTTAGAATTTTAATATTAGTTTAATAATTGTAAGCCACAGTTTAATAACTATTAAATCTGTGTAATTTAATAGTTGTGAAATATGTATTTTCACAATTATTGAAATTTATGTTACAGTTAGTTATTTTTCATCTATTAAACATTTTTTTTTATAATCTTTTGAAAACATAAAGAGAGACTCTCCTTAAGAGAGCAAATTATAGTTGGACATAGATTGTTAATTTTAATTTAGTAATAGTTAATATTTCATTTTATATAATTAGCATATTTTGTAGGTAAGTAGTTTGTTTTTATTTAGTTGTTTTTATTAAAATTTAGTTTAGTGTTTAGTTTGTTAGTTAATTTAGGAAACATTTTTCTAAGTTTAAATGGTAGTACTCTCTTTAAGAGAGTAAAACATAGATGGTAGCAGGACCATAACCTATGAGATTTTGCCATTCCAAACAGACCGAGGTCTACTCTAAGGGACTTGTGTGGGCTTAATATCCTTAAGTTGGCCTAGTAAGAAAATCCAGCCTACACAACCCAAAAATTCACAACCATATATAGTAACTAGAGTGATGAGAGTCTTAGGTATAAGTTTCTTCCAATCCCAAAGCTAGACGTCTATCGATTTACAATTATTTTCAAGTTCATAATAAGATTTCTACGCTCTATTAATACTTTTCACAATTTTATAGTTCCAGTTAATCTAATGTTGAAGATTAATTATGAGATAATTATATGAACTCATTTTCTTCATGAGTTTTTTATATCGTATATGAGATTATAATAAGTGATATCTGAGATTTAATTATCATAACCTTTCTTTCAATAGCGTTAATAGCCATACCCATATGAGAGCAAAAACCTTTGATGTTTTTTCAGTTGTTTGTTGAGATCATAAGGACTCTTGGTCGTAAGAACAATATATCTAGATTAGAGAAGAAGGGTGATGACTATACAAGTGAAAATCATGATAGTACAACCTATATCTTCTAAACAACCTTCTAGTTTGTGGATGCAAATACCAAAACATGTTGCGGATATGGGACAACCTTGCTTGAGTCCTATTCATAAAATTTACAATAACCTTCATGTACAAACATATTGCAATAATGATCAATTCAAAAGGGGATTTTAGTTCTTCTAATCTATTCTAGGGGTTACTTCTAGGAATTGGCTCAAATGATTTTCTAAAGTCAACAAAGAAACAAAAAATATTAATTTTGTCAATGCAACACTAGAGTAACAAGGTGGCCCATAGTTCAATTACAACCATGAAACCTTGCACGGAATTTAACTTTTTTTCCATGACTTTCTAGCCATATGTTGATTTTATTTTTTGTAATGATTCCATATAGTTTTGTTGAAGAGGGATAGTCATAATGTCCTAGAATTAAATTGATCGATATTATATCCAATTTTAAAATAATTTCCTAGCAATGTTGAAACCATCCAACAATTCTTTTCAAAATTAAAATCCCTTGTCATGCAGTGCAAGTAGTGTGGGCATGACAAGAAGGATGAGCAATTGGTGCTCTCAATTCTGAGAAAAATTGGCCCAAAATTCTCATTTTTCGTATCCACCTTTCACGCTGAGAGACTAAAAACTCCTAATTGGTGAATTCCATCACTTGATGCCTTCACAAAATCTATTATTTAGGAGCAAGGAAACCCGATATATATGGGATCCCTCAAGTCCTCCACATATAAAGCACTCTTGGTCAGGGAGATAAAGACTATGCAATAAAGGAGGAAGCATAAAGGAAAGGATAAGAGGAAAATTGAATCCAAACCTAAGGAAGAGTTTTATCCATTAGATGAAGCCTCAAGCTCTAAGAAGGACAAACTTCTGAGGTTTGACAAAGGAAAGAGATCCTACTGTAAGAAAGGAAACCATATAGAGATTGGTTGTATGAGGAATACCATAGATAAGATGCCAAGAATTGTTGGAAAACACACTATTTCCCTCCTTGAAGGCTCAAGGAAGGATGATTATGGAGATCAGACTGGAGATCATGAGAGATGCCATTCACTGAAGGACATAATTTCAAAATCTCATGCCTTCCTCATTGATTTAGGAGCCTCCAAACACATGGTTGCGTCCAAATATTCATTCTCTTCATTAAATCTTATTGATGGTCAAAGTATTCACATGGGAGATGACACTCAAATCGAAGCTTAAGGAAAGGGTTCAATAAAATTTGAGGATGGAGTGTTGAAGAATGTCCTCTATCTTTCGTCCTTAGTAACAAATTTCTTGTCTATATATCAAATGATTCATACAAGATCACCAAAGCGAGTTGTATTTGATCCTAAATCAATAAATATCTCAGATATCTTAACTGGGAAGCTAATATTAAAAGGTGTTACAAACCATGCTTGCAAGGAATATGAATTCCCACACTTTATTCCATACTCAGATCCATGGCAATATTAGTTGCAATTTTAAAGGTAAGGTAAATCAATTCTACGGAAACCTTTTGCATATCATAGTGTTTCCATTAATGTTTCAGATTTAGAATCTAAAGCAAAGGACCAAGTTGAATTAGTTTTTGGAATCAAAGATGAAGTTCAATCAGATCCAGTTCCATTCCCTACTCCCAATACAAATCCTAAATGGCTCAAAAGGTCATTGAGGTTGTTGGGAACATGACTGGAGAGTCATCTGATAAGAGAAAAATAATGTCCCAGTTTCAAAATGAAATCCTTGCGCTATGTCATGAAAATCCACTTCTCTCAGAGAAGTGATATAAATTCCCAGAGAGATGTTGCATGATGGTGCGATTTGATCAACAGTTGTGCACATTGAATAACAATTAGACACTGGATCATGTCACTCTTCCTCTAAAAATAAGAGACAAAAGTAACTTTCTACATGACAAATTGGAATGAAAAATTCACATGGAAAAGCCTAAGGGCACATTGATTCTCTCTTGACATGCAAGCTGAAGAATCCATTGTATGGGCTCAGGAAAGTCCCTAAGGCATTGCATCCCAAGTTCAACTATTCCATATTGTCAAAGAGGTTTGAATGATGAAAGATTGGATATAAAATAAGATAAATTTCTTCTTTTGTATGACATTAGATTAGAATAAGGTGGATAGGTTCACAAGGGACCAGTGCACACAAGGATCATCACATTGCATTACTTCTCCACAGAGATGCAGACTACAAAAAATTTTCACAATTTTTTTTACTCGAGAGGAAGTCTCTTGCTATGAAAGATTGATCTTGGTTCCACTATTAATTTTGAGCGGGGGTTTTCCCCATTTTCCTTAGTTTATTAAGAAGTTACTTTTTGCATTAGATTGTATGGGTGAACTTTGGTCTTAGTTTCCAGGGCCCAATTTGTCCAAGTTTGGATTAAGGGGGGGTGTTAGGATGAATTAATAATCTTCCCTTGACCATCATAGTATAAATGTAATTTTCTAGCTAAGGATTATGTTCCCACTTCATTAGTGACATGGGAAACTCATCTGGGGCCCACCTACCACTTGATGCACCATTTTACGTGACTTTAGGAGTTCTAGAGGCCAATCCCTATAATCATGGGAGTCCCACCATTAGTTCACCCTATTCCGTGCTGAGTTATCCTTTGATAGACATTAGTTAGCATCGATTAGTTCATCTCAGACTTCATAATTATGCTTCTCTGAGACTTCTCTGAGACTTCACAATTATGCTTGAAGACTGCGTATAGTCTTCAAAATATCAGAATTTAGCTCCACCACTAGTTCTCCTTCTGGGGTGGGGGTATTCATTCCGCCTTACTGGCTGTTATCTCCCTTAGTGTTCATAATCTGAACGGTTCCTGTAACTGCAAATTTTTTTAATAACAAGAAAAATTTATGTTCGAAACCAAAATTTAATATTATACTTTATTATCTCCATGGTGATTGCTTGGTGCGCCCATAGGTCTCTTAGTATTGAAACTGGGCTCTAATACGACTTGTAATGTCCCCAAAAATCGAAAAAAATAAATTATAGGCTATTAAAAACTACCTAGACAGAACATTATTCACTTGCGGAACTCTATCGTACACTTCATGTATTGTCCTTATGTCCTGTCTTTTACTTTCAGTCATTATTTTTAATGTATCTTACTTATGTTGTTGTATTGTTGTTTACTGCTTAGCAATTATGTTTACATTTTTACCGATTATGTGTCGTCACTGGATTTATATGCTTCATCCTTTCTGCATAGTCACACCTGTTAATTATCACATCCTAACTTAACTCTGTTTGTGGAAACAAAGTGGGCGGAGTGGCGAGACTCGTTCTCCCATGACGGTTTGAGAGGTAAATGTGTTTACTTTTTTATGGGATTACTTAGTTCTCTGAACTAAGGAACCTGTTCTATTTAAAGAGTATGGAGAGCCTCGATCTCAAAGAACATACTACTGGCTGAATTTGGTTCCTTTACCGACTCCGAATTATAACAGGTATAATTACAATTCTTGTCATTTTTGCTATCACTGCTAAAGTTCTTGTTCAGTACTTATGCTTCCTTAGGGTCTTATAAATATTCATTTTACATCATGGTATTAACTACGTTTAAGTTTAGTTTATTAAAACTATTAATCATGTCTTGTGTTTTTATATGTGTAGGTTATTAACTCGAACTAGATTCAGATCGTGATTCTATTACAAGGGAAAAATTGCAAAACATAGTATATTGCATATGTCATGTTCACTAAGCCTTAGCCTAAGGCTTCATTGTATTTGTATTAGGTTAAGGTTCTAACCTAATATTCATATGTTAAAAGGTCTTAAACATTGGGTACATACCTTATAGTATTACATAAGTCTTTGGGTTGACGTAAGGCTAACACAGACCATATATGGACTCTACACTTTAAACCTTATTGTTGTAATAAATTAACTTTTCTATAGTGTATACGTTGTAATATTCATGGTGATATAAAATAGGGTGGCGATATAACATAAGGTGGAACCATATGGTAACAGGGTTTAATCCTAATGCATGGAAGGTGGTATTAACAATACCTTGCAATGAAGCTTGACTATGGAGAGTGGGTTTGATAACTCATTAATAGACTCTAGCTAAGGCATTCAATGCTCTTGGAAAAACATGGCATCCCCAAGCTTAGGACTTGGGCACATGATGGTTTTGTCATTTGCAAGGTTTGAGTTGGGGTTTGGTCTCGCTCTACACTGGGGAAATGGAAGCGAACTCCATTGTCAGGCAGGTAAGATCTTGATTGGTTTATCAACATTATTATGGTTGGCATTGATACACTTGATCGTTTCCATTCTTCTCACCCAAGGCATATTCGATTTTGGTTGCAGGTGACAGGGCAGCGAAAGTGGGGTGGCTCCATACTTTGTTGTCAGCTCCAAGTGTTTGCAATGTAGCCATGATAAGCCTGTGAGAAATCCTATACTTCCTACCTCTCAGCCCGCTTGGGTCGCTTGGGCTCATTTGGATTTGTTGCTTGGTTGTGGTTTTAAGTTGTGGGTTTCGATTTCTCCTTCAGGCTTAATATTACAAACATGGGTTTTAATTAAATGTTGTAATGGCTTTGGCTGTGGGTAAAATCGTGTTTCCCTTGGCTCTGCGTATAAATTTTTGGTTGTAATTATAAATGGTTTGGGGCTTTGATCCATGGGCTGCACCATTGCTTGCAATGGTGCCATAGGCCATTGGCATGCCTGTGTAGACTTCGTTTTGGTTTCAGAAAGGCCTGTGTGGAGACACTATGATTTACCATGCTGTGTATGGTGTATAAACTCTACGTTTTTTATTATAAATGATCATTTTCCTTTAGCTTACTGTGTGTGTAATGTATGTTCTATGTTAATGGTTTATTAAGGCAGTTTTGACACAAACATTCACCTTCATTTGAGGTCTATGTATTGAGTATATTTTAATGGTTGTAGTGGTGAACAACTTTGGTTTTGGAAGACCAAGCCATGAATGGCTTGATCCTTCTCCATCATAGCTGTGATAGTCTTGATGTTATTTCATTTCTTGCTTATCCTGTATTAGATAGTTTAATGGGTTGATTCGTTAATAGAGTAGTTTTGTAATAAAACCATACTGTGTAGTATTATTTTGGCATGGTTGTAACTTAAGTGAATGCTATCCGTAGCATCTATGGGTTATTTAATGTTATGATTCCATGGTTTTTATAGAAGCCAGGGTTATAAGCCCATGATGGCATTCGTTGTTATGTTTAGACTGTAAAAGGACACTATGTATTCAAAATGTTGGCTAAGGCCATGCTGTAGTGAAATCATAGTTTGTCTTAATATCATGGTAGTGGTTTATAAATTGTTGTCTGCATATAGGTTATGTATAGCATGGTCATAGCGTGTATGTAAACAAAACCCCATAGGGTTTGACTATGTTCAATTAACTTAAGGAAGAAGAGAATCTCCACCAATTACTATTTATTATTAAAGGGTTTATAAATAGTGGAAATATCTATGAAAGACTAACTAGGAACTAGTTAAAAGTTCCTAGGTTAAGAATTAAAAGATACCCCACTAAATTTAAAAAGGGTTAAATCAAGAAATCAAGGATTTCTTGATTTAAATACCCCTTAAAAATTATGCCTATAAAGACTCAAGCCAAGGAAAGGCTTGGGGGTTCTGATTTTTCTCTTGGAGAATTATTATTTCTGCCTGTTTTTTCTCTCAATTGTTTTCTTGGAGAATTTTCTCCTCCAAAGAAAAAGAGGACTAATTCAGAATATGAATACTAGATAGGAATCCCTACCTTAGGAGCTCTAAGCCACTTGCATATTGGAGTCCAGCTAGGGGGGATCCAGAGTAGAACCGGGAATGGTTCCGGATGATGATTGGGAGGAACGTGGTAGTTCCCAAGTGATTTGGTCATCAAAATCAGAGGTGAGATCTATCTTCAATTGATAATACGAGTTATTTTAAAAGTGTGCACATTCAACCATTAAATGAGCTTCAGGAACATAATTTACAGGTACGAATTCTTAGTATGTCAAAGTTCATTTCTAGGGTAAATGCAGGATGCTTTATGAACAAGATTCTATATATTTTACTAACCCTAGGTAATTAATGTGCTTCCTAGGTTTTGCGAGGGTATTTATTTTCCTTTGATTATTCATATGATTTGAAAGATTATCATAGGCTATTTATAGCTAAGTTTTCGTCTTTAAAATTTGTGTTATGAATTTATTCCATATTCAGAAGTTAATGTTGTAGACTAGGTAAACCTAGATCTGCTACTTTAAATGTACACTTATTACTTATATCTCTACTCACATATTACATTTGTCAGTAGAGACATGTGTTTTAATTTATAGTAGTATTTAACCATAGGAGTAAGTTTAAAAGTAGTACATTTACTATATGGATACTCTAGGGTATCACTTACAACCAGAGTTATTCTTTTATATATATATATATA